>DWPQ01002950.1:0-10014 GCA_018251795.1 Perichares adela | reverse complement strand
AGTGTACTGCTATTCTACTTGTCAAGCCCTATCATTTGATACCCATATTGACGTAATTGTGACAATATATCTAATCCACCATTTTGTAGCGGCGGCCATCATAGATTTCCATCTTATTTATAACCTAAAAGGGTAGCGAAAGGCTGACGGGCCACCTGATGGACAGTATTCACCGTCACCTATGGACATGAGCAACACCAGTGGACTTGCCAATGAAACGCCGGCCATAGAGCTGTATACATTTTGTTTGTAGCAACTGGTTGCGCCGCCATGGTGTCCCAGTGAAATATAGGCCATATCCTCTCCGAGATATACTAGCTGTTAGTCGCTCATCGCTGACATAGTAGCTTAGTCCCGTTTGTAAGTGCCGTCGCGAATCAAGGTCTAAGCCTCTCGCGACTCGCGTCTCGCTGGGCTCGTTCAGTAATGAGACTGTTACTTTGACGTACTCCTACTTAATGAGACCTGAAAACTTGACGTGACGTTTTATTTTTTATAACATGTTTTATACGACATTCTTGTAAATTATATTTTGGTGAATATTTACGGTTACACCGGAAATATAATGCGATGGTAGAAAAAGAGACGCAATTTAAAAATTCGAGTATATCATTTAGCACGTTTTATCACAGTTAGTGCTAAATGCTAATGCCTTAAAACTATTTTAAAAGCTTTTAAATAGCACTTTATTGACAATTGGTGCTGATTCAGCTGAACGAATGCAGATAACACGCTTCGTTAATTTTCTACAGACTGGATTAAGCTGGACAGTAGAGTACGACCGTCAATATAGTAAACGATACGTTCGTTACTCACCAAAGTACACTATGAGCAGAGTTAACTTGAACAGAAGAACGGACAGAACCAATTCCACCCCTCAGTGTTGAATGACAAATAATTTTCAAAGTCACATCTTGCTGCCAAAGTTGGCTTAATAAATCAGTCACAAGGAACAATAAAATCTACAACATTGACCTTTGTCGCGTCGACATTTTCGACGTTTGTTCTTCGTTTTTCCGACATTTTGTTCCACAGGATCGTAAAAGCGCAATTTGTGGGGCGTGAAAACCACTACGACCAACCGCCGTCCGCCGTTTACCGCCGTTTTATGGTAATCGAATGCGTTAAACGACTTTATACGACAAGTTGAATGTTCCGACGAGTTTACGCGGTCGCGTCGTGTTCGGGAATTGAAATACGATTAATTATTACTGTTTCTGTTTTATGTCCTCTTTTTAAGTGAATTCAGCGGGGCGTCTTGTGAACACAGCGTAGCAACGAAATGCAAAAATATAATGGAAATAATTTATTTATATACGCGAATGTCACATTTATATAAAACTTGTTTCTAGGGTTCGGTATGACTTAAAAAACCGAATCCTTACTAATATAAGCGTGTTGAACTGCCTGTTTGTATGATTTAAAATGACTGGGCGGATTTCCAATTTGATTGAAACACATAAGCGACCCATTGTCAACAATACGATGTAAAAGAAACATAAAACATTCTGTGGGTATGCTAAAGGTAGAAAATAAGAAGAAATACTTATTCTATCATAGTACTTCCACAAAGTAATTATTATGTAGGTACTATGTCAAAACCAAATACTGTATAGTATTTGTAGAGTTTACAAACAAAAAAAAATGCTTTGAGCCTTACGTTTGTGTAAATAAAATTTTTCGAAAAACCAAAAAAAAATCACGTCTGATTGAGACATACAAACACAACAATCCATAATCGTCCCACTGCTGGGCTCGAGTATCCTCCCACACTGGGCGTAAGGCCAAAATTCACCACGCCATCTAAGTGCGAACATTAAAGTACTATGGCTAGTTTTTAGAACGTTATCGGAAACTCATAAGTATGCGGGAACGAAAAAAGTTTAGTTAAATATAGCGTTGCTCACCAGCCCCTTTGACAGAACTCAATTGTACGTTAGCAGGCACTGAGCCGGTAACCTAAATTCATTCAACAGTTACCTGGCTTACCTTTGAGGCTTTGAAATGATACCTTCAAGCAAATATAATTCAATGAAATAACTCGTATGTGTAATTTTCTGCAAAAATCCACTTTGATATTCTTGAAGCATGTCATCGTTGCTAACGAGTTACAAACTTCGCAACTGCTTTCATAAAGTTTTATATTGAATTCTTTTTGCGTATACGTGACTAAGAATCTAAAAGAAACGAGCGTAATATGTGGCATAGGACTAATAACAATAGCAGGATAGCTAAAGCCGTTCGGCGAGTTAATTGCCTGCTCTTATGATAATGCAGAAAGTTATCACTTTCAGTAAAATATTATTTGCGAACTATGACAGCACTAGGTTTTTAGTATAGCAGAAGCACAGCCCGTATTGATACACCGCCGACACCGCTCGTCTATGTGTTCGTGTGCGTGGAAAGTGAGTGCGTACACGGCGCCCGCTACTCACGCATACAAATAAACCAGCTTGGGCCACTTTGTACGAAGCTAACCTAGTATGTTAAACTACGTATGTGGGCTGGAGTTATCTGTACTTCACGTGTTAATGGAACGTACGGGATGTACAATGTTCAATACCGAGATGTAACTAGCTAGACTGAACTTGATCTACCTGCAAAAATACCCACTAGGTAATGTTGAAAATTTTATAAAACAAAAATTTAATTTTCATTTAACGTTCAGGAAGTTTAAACTTAAAATATAAATGAAACGGCTGAAAGTTAACCACAGTTTGCTAACTACACTTTGGGTGAAAATTATTGTGGCTTAGAGGATAGCCGGTGGAATTATGAAACTACCGTTGGTTTTATAACTGGATTTATTATTAATTATATTTTACGTAATTTAAAACATAATAAAATTTTAAACAAGGACAATAAAAAATAATGATTTCAAAAGGAAATAGTTGAAAACGGCCTTATCGGCGGATAACGATTTCTTTCAATCTTTATTGATATGGAGGGAGCAAGAAAATATGTTATTTACAAACTTGTTCTGCCCGCGTGGAAATCAAACTGTCGCAAAGATTTTCTATAAATTAAAATTAGTTAATTAGTATAATTTAAAAAGTAGTCTAAGTTACTCCTTATTACATCTATCAGCTATCTTTCAATGAAAATCCTGTCTAAATCCGGTCCTGCCGTTCCAGAGATTATCCGAAACAAGCAGACAGACAGACCGACAGACATTTTTTTTTGTATATGTACCGAATATACATACATAGGCATTTAGTAAAAAGCGGTTTTTTAATATTTCAAACAGTCCAATTTTATCTATTTGATTAATTTAAATAAATGCTTACATCTTGTTAGTCTAGGATATCTCGAGTCTGCATGGTGGCCATATATTATGTGTATTTTTTATGGCAATAGCCGACTAACTAGTAAATAGTGGGTAAGTATTCACCGTCACCCGTGGAACCACCGATTCCATAGACCCTATGACGTAACACTCATAGTGTCTTCAACGTGTCAAGGAGTAAGCCATGATCCCAGTACTAATACTTTTTGCCGATACTTCTTTCCGAAACAAAATTTAATTAATAAATTACTATACTGGACGAAAATAAAACATTTTTGATTTTACTGTTTTTATTGTACTTTATTGCACAGGATTAAGTAACATATTTCACATTGGTAATTTGCTCGCAAAATTATAGCCGGAACAAGTACGACAATTAAATAAAACCTTTAAATTTCCGTATTACACGGAATACTTTGTACCAAACGAGATTCCCACTGAATCATCAAAATTCCTGCTCTCACAAATTGGAAATTCGTAACTTACATGGCTGCGGGCGGTTTTCGTTAATAAAATGAAAAGGGAGTGATTGTCTGACCCGAGCATCTCGTGTACCATTTTAGGAACCGCAGTACAATGGAAAAGTATCTCTCACATGTAATATGTAATACTAAACCAATATCAGGAAATCTTTAGATTCTACGTTTAATATATACTGCATCAACTGAAAATAAATAGTCGCAACTTAATCAAAACATTTCTTTGATTATCACAAGACTGAGCTCGCTAAATACTTAGACGCCATTATTTAGGTACATTGCCTTTACTATAGAGACTGAGAAGGTACATTTCAGGATTCAAAGACGAACAGAAAAACAAAAAGGTGGATTGTGCTTTGTACTATTTACGTAATCTTCTAGCAAGATAAAATTATATACGTCTATATTAGATACGTCTACGTACCGCGTAAGTTTGCAGCACTGTTTTATGGAATTAAGGATACATTTTACAATAAAATCCCAATGTAATTTACCCATTACAATAACATCAAGCGACGGATAAAAGCACAGATTTCAGGTAAAGGATAACGACGAATACTAAATGACAAGGCCGCATGGAAACCTGGAGAAGTTTCGAGATAGCTTTTGTGCAGATTACAAACTTTATTTGTATCGATTGATTTCATGACTTTGCTGTTTCTTCTCAATTTATAGCACTTTTTCAGATCAAAAGCACGAAAATATGTCGTCCTTAAGAGAATTAAGAAAATACCCGTATAATTAGATATAATTATGATTCTGCTTTAGAATTTGTAATGAATGTTGTAATTCAATTTGTTTGTTTATTTGTACCGAATAGGCTCCAAAACTACAGGACCTATTTTTATGAAATTTGACATAGAAGTAGTAAAGAGATATTATTAGGAGATATTCTAAGAGGTATCCTGAGAAAGAACATAAATTATTATATGCTATTTTATATGGCAAAAACAACGATTGCGGATCTGCGAGTGTAGTAATTAATATTCTGTTACGGTAATCTGATAAATTGTACGAAAAACACTCACTTAATGGTACAAATAATCCGATGTTTTTTGAAAAATCCCATCAACCTTTGTCTCCCGAATCAGCAAAATTCCCACGATTTATTTTCTGACTCCGTCAGCTATCCGGTGTTGCTAATTGGAAATGTGTCCACAAGAGCTGAGCTCCCGACAATTAGAGACGTAATTGCTCTTCTACCAGCCACTGTTACCTTCTACCAGCCATATTAACATGGTACTGACCACTCAGTTTTACTTATCTATACAACTTAATAAAATTGGAGTGTCTGTTTGTACCAAAATAATATTTTGTTATAATTTTTGTCTGTCTGTTTGTTCCAGTTAATCTCTGGAACGGCTGAACTGATTTAGACGGGACTTCCACTAGAAGGAGTAACTTATGCTACATTTCATCTTAGAATTCCCGCGGGATTAGGGTTTACGCGGGAAAAGCTTGGCGACGCAGTGATATCCACGTGGGCAGAGCCGCGGGCACTGCTAGTCTTGTATAAAAAAGTATAAGAGTAAAAGTACTATTTACTTATAATTGTAGAGTCTAGAGGATTCTGTTCAGCTCACTGGTGATTTCCCATGAGAAAGCTTGTCTTTTACTTAACCCCGGCCAGTGGACTAATAATATAAAAACTGTAATAAATAAACAACTAAACAAAATTATAAAAATATCTGTAAGAAGCTCGTAAATATGTTTTATTTGCTTTCATACAGTACGTGCAGTAAAAATATACGGTCTTAATTCATAACTCTGAATACGGACTCATAAAAGGATTGAATGAGATAAACCTAAAATTATGAATGCGAATACCAAAACTGAATAAAAATCTTATATCAGACGCATTTCAATGCACGACTAGTCTTTTCATCAGAAAATCTTAGTTTTCATACAATTTAAAATCCACGAAACTATACATAACAGCCTTTACCTTGACTAGAAGAATCACGAATTTTATATTATAGCCAAAACAGAAAGACAGAGTTACTTTCGCATAAATAATATTAATAAACAAGTATAGATTGGCAAGACACGTCTGCCTCGCAAGTGTCCATCTAATAGAGAGAGAAGGAAGATGTGAGACACATACTTATCTTAACGCGGGCAAAAAAAGGGAGATAGACAGTTTATTCCTTTTTCTTTTAATTAGACGCATTTTAGCCTCTATTTTCGAGTGAAAGTCCCGTCAAAATAGGTCCAGCCGTTTCAGTGATTAGCCGGAACAAACACACGGACAGATAGACAAAAATTGTAAAAAAAAATATTTTGATATATGCACCGTGTATACATACATAATTTTGCATTATTTAAAAAACAGTTAATTAAATATTACCAACAAACACTCCAATTTTATTAGTTGTATAGATTACCTGAATCCGTATACCACGTGGAGTCACAAAGAAGTTCGCTCCAGTGTATCGCGATCACTGCATTTAGACTTTGCGAACTAGTAAGATCATGTTATTTTCCGGGTACTGTAAAGCTTGACAAATTTATAGATTTCGGCCCCACTCGTCACGGCTCGAAAGACTATGGGACAATCCTTTTGGGTTACGGTTATAAATAAAGGGCTTTACGCGACGTGTAAAACACAAAATGGCACTTTATTTCTTACTTCAAATAGACTACACTCGAACCCTTAACGTTAAGATATTCGTAATATGAGTACCGTCGACGACTGCTTCTGCATATCTTACATGTAACTGAGCCTTTAGTCAAAGATCTTAGCGATTAGCATTCACGCTGGACGATAACTTCAAATGGTACATTTGTAGCGAAAAGGTTGTCACATCAAACAACTTTCCGTACCGAATATCATTACCATACATTTCAACATATCGCGTAGCGTGATAGCTAATCGCTAATATTTTCATCTAGGGGATCTATTTTGAAACCTTATTAAGAAACAATAATTTTCGTACAAAATACTGCTAAGAATGCATTTTGTGTTAAATGGATATTTGCTTATCCTTAACCATAACAACCCATAATTGTCCCACTGCTGGACTCGCGTCTCCTCGCACACTGACAGGGTTTTAAGGTCATAGTTCACCACGCTGGCCAATTGGTATTTTGGCCATTTGGTTATCAATTGCTCATTTATGGACATAAACAAAGCCGAGATCGATAGTTTATTTCCTATGCCAACTCTCTTCTTCAACCTCATTAATATTCTCACAGATTAAATAAAAAACAAGTGTATTTTTAAATGTATACCAACCAATTTTACCAACAGTACTAAACGATACAAGTGTAATTCAGATAAACAAGTGGAAATTAACCGAAATAACTAGTGCTATACGCTACGTCGAGTTATGTATTTTCATGCCAATTACCTGCAATTGAGTAAACCATCAAATTGTAATTGGTCGCCACCATCCGTGGAAACCACCGCTTATTGCAGTCTTTCAGAAACTGCAATGGCAATGTCTGTGAAGAATTCGAACCTGTGCCCCCACCAAACGTTAAAACCACTTATCATTCAACGAACACTCATTTTGTTTGATAGCTGTACTAAAATCAGTGATGGTACATTTAATAACCATTCCTGCATATAAGATAAAAATGTTTTAAAAAATACGACCCTGGGTAAACGGTTATCATAATTTTATGATCTCAAATTACGTTTTTTCTTGCGCATAATCTCGTGTATTTTTCGTTGGCTTAAAAAGCCCTCGTTACCTTAAAAAGCCACTTCAGAAAGATGCTTTAAGCCATAAAATTTACTGATCAACCCATGGAACAAATTGTTACTGGAAATCATATTTTTCTGAACGAAAGGTTTTATGATGGGGTTGACGTAAATCTTTAGATACTTTTCATCCTTGAGTCCAACATAACATAAACAGCACGTGGTCCACTCTCATATACAATGGAGTTCTTAAACTATGGACGAGGGTTGTGGCGCTAGGTCCTTGCTGATGGAAGGGCACTACGTCCGGACGACAGTATTATACGCGTAGTTGCGCCAGGATAAGATATAGTGTCAAATCTATTAATAGGAGAGCTGACACCAATATTTGTATAGGTATTTGAGGCAAGCTGAAAACTTGTCACATACCTCTCAAATTATACCCCAACACGGAACTGCAGATCTGGCTGGTCGTGCGTTTCGTGTTGGGGAGTAATAGAAGGGTATGTAACAAGTTTACAGCTTGTCTCAAACATCTACCCAATAATTGGCGATAGCTCTTGGACCATTGTAACCGCCCTTACGCATCTCACCCTTAAGTTGTGTCGTTGATATATATTTAAGCTAAAGGTTATCCGTAAAAAATGATATTATCTTGAAATTGACATCTGTATTTTCAGGTACAAACAGTGTAAATAAAAGTGCACTTAACGCAAAAGTGCTTTATATTATATTTAAATATGGATAATAAATATAAGCCCACATTAGGTATGCGTAAACGCACCGTGAAAAGGATAAGATAAAAATACTTTTACGTAGCGTACATTACATAAAAAAGGTTTTACAGCGAACGCATGATCATACATAATTTATACCGTCCATACACTGTCTGGTAAAAATAAAACCCTCCCAAGATACCTGTTGCTTGAAACACTAAAATATTTATGTGTATACAAATAAATTAAATTGTAGTGTCTGTGTGACTTTTTTTTTTAAATAACCGCTTTTTAATAAATGTAGTGTGTGGGTTCTATATTTATTTACTAGCTGAACTCGCAAACGTTTTTGCGTATACATTATTATATTAAAAAATAGGAGTTGATGGTCCAAGGGTGATAATTAAGGATTGTATGTATGTAAATGCTACATCAACAAAAAATTAAAAAATTGACAAAAATGACGTTTAGCGTGAACTACCATTACTTCACTTAGGGGTATGAAAAATACATATAAGCCTTCCTCATAAATCACTGTATCTAATAAATAGATATGAGTTAACAGACAGCGGAAGCTTAATTTTTTACTATGTAAAGATACGCTACCTTGCTTACACGTGTCAGCGACTTCAAACACGAGGGTAGCACAAATTACCGTTACCTTTTAGACCTTTTCACGTTTGTACTAAATATAATCTCACCGGTACACGTTGTGGTTTGATTCCTTGAATTCACTCTCGGGTTATCTCGACTGGATCGCGTGTGTGACACGTGTCGGAATTCACAGATCATAGTTTATGAATCCTACTCAAATTTACTGTACAGAAAAGCCACCTCGTTTATAGGAGACCAGCTGACACCCCTTTAAGTGTAGCGACGATCTGTGTTATCCGAACGCCTGTTGTTCCTCACATAGCAAGTCATCTATCGTTGTATCTAATCATTTTGCTATGTAAATTATTTGTAACTATTACCCGTTTTCCCGTATGAATGAAGCGTTTTTCCGCGGTAAAACGTAGCCTGAGTTCATCACTTATAATGTCGGCTTCCAATGGTAATTTTATTTTTAAATCGGTCCAGTAGCTTCGGAGCCTATTCAATACAAACATGCAAACAAACAATAAAATCTTTCTTCTTTATAATATTAGTATAGTCTAGCTGACCTGCCAACGTTTTTGCAACATTTTTCAATACTATTAGTGATAGCGTGATATTAATTGCCTATATTAAGCCTTCCTGAATAAATGGAATGTACAACACAAAAATATTTTTTCAATTAGAACCAGTAATTCCTGAGATTACCGCGTTTGGTCAAACAAACAAACGCTTCAACTTAATAATACTAGTATAGACAAACTGTGCCCGCGGCTCTGCTCACGTGGAAATGCTAAGATAAAAAGTAGCCTACGTTACTCCTCCTTACATCAGCTATCTTCCTGTGAAAGTCCCGTCAAAGTTCGTCCAACCATTCTAGAGATTATCAGACAGAAATTGTAAAAAATATATTTTGGTATATGCACCGTGTATACATAGTAGTACCTACATATGCATTTAGTAAAAATAGGTAATTTTAATATTACAAACAGACACTCCAATTTTATTTAGTTGTATAGATATTAAAAATAAAACGAGTGTCATGTAATAAAGTTTTATATCTAACGGCACATTTTTATAAGTTCGACGGTGTAGTTAATCACTACGAATGGTTAGGTGTATGGTGTTATCTTAGAGATGCCTGATGAAACGAGTTACCTTAGTTTCGGATATGGTATTTTGTTACTACCTACATTGTTGATTGCAGTTGCAAGTGTAATCTATACTAATATATAAAGCTGAAGAGTTTGTTTGTTTGTTTGTTTGTTTGAACGCGCTAATCTCAGGAACTAC
>DWPQ01002949.1:0-10015 GCA_018251795.1 Perichares adela | reverse complement strand
GTACTGATACTCTAGTGCAGGGAAGGTGAACCTTTATGCATCAACGTGCCATTTTTTGTAAACAAATGTTTAATGAGGTCGGACGTTCCATAAAACTTTCTCTTCGTGTTTGTTGGACAAATAACAAATAAATAAATTGTGTAAATCTACTCAAAGCTCGCCTGTAACCCTATGCGGTAGATATGGAAACTAAATCGGTCGTGCGCAGCATCAACAAATGGTACCTCCCGTTCGCTCTTCAAAAAATATCTCTACATATTTTGTTTTTTCTCTTGGTACATTACGAATTTACAGTACATTTCGTGATCGGTGACGTGCCCAAAATATTGTCGTGCGCGGGAGAACGTGCGTTGGATTCCTGAAGGCAGTAGTATTTTTTCAAGATTACATGCTTAAATTATGAATGAACGATGACTGGATTCAGTGAATGAAGACGTAATGTGCATGAATGAGGTAATGTGCAGCGCAAGGCGGGCCGCTTCTACCCGACGCGGCTGGCGCTCAACATCACGTGCGTGCGGGACGGACTGGCGCCGCTGGACGCGGCCCAGCAGAGCGGCTACATCCTCGTGGAGACCAACTACCGCGTGTACGCGTACACGCAGAGCAGCCTGCAGGTGGCGCTGCTCGGCCTCTTCACCGAGCTCGTCTACAGGTACGCACATGCACCGCAGCATGGACGATCCAGGATGTCCTCGAGCCACGGTCTCAGCATGAGCACATTAAACGCGTTACTTACCGAGTGTCAATTCTCTACTTCATTCAAACTCACTACGAGTTGCATAACGGTGAAATGTAATTACTGAGTAGATATATTCGCCATGAGGGGGTGACATACTCCCTGTGTGACAGAACCCCTCTTAATTAATAAAGACAAAAAAAAAAGTTGATATACTGGATTATTCCATGTAATGTTTCAGTATTTAAATAAAATAATGTAAAGTTCTATACGATTCGGTCCGTTTTCAATTAATGTAAAAACATCGTAATTAAACCACGCGGCCATATTTGTCAGGCTACTCGTGCGATACGTATCGGTTCTGATGGATACCGACTTGTATCTATACTTTAAAGTTTGCGGTCACTCTGCACCAACCCACAAGTTGGAGCTATGCACGGGTGTAACATAGCGCACCTCCATCTAATCTCCACCCCAAAGAGCGGCCATAGAGTTTGTAATTGACGCGGCGGACGGTGGGCGTGTCCGCGGCAGGTTCCCCAACGTGGTGGTGGGCGTGCTGACGCGCGAGTCCGTGCGGCAGGCGCTGCGGGGCGGCATCTCGGCGCAGCAGATCATACACTACCTGGAGCTGCACTCGCACCCGCAGGTACCGCCGCACTCGACCTGCTGCTTACGAACGTGTACACGTGTGGCATTGCTATTGTAAGGCTGCCTATCCACTGAAGCGGTGCGAAGCTACGGAGCGGAGAAACGGAGAAATATTCACCTATACGCTAATCCCTGCCCACTAGCGCTCAGCGAACATTTTATGCAATCCTATTGGTTAATATTTCTCCGTTTCTCCGCTCCGCAGTCTCGCACCGCTGCAGTGGACAGCCTTAATATCACATCGGAGTTTCGATTAGAGACATCATACAATTGTAATCATACAAGTCGTACAAAGTTCATATTCGTACATCACAAGTTGAATATTGTACCGCCTAGTGTAACCTCATTGACTATCGTTCACGATGGCAGGGTGGTGCTGCGTCGAAAAAAGACAATAATATTATTGCTTTTAACAGTATCGCACTATCCGGAGGTATCTAACACCTAATGATACCCACGAACGAATAATTGCAACACCGTCCTCGCCACGTCTGTAACTTATCTCGTATAAGGACATGTCCCTCTCCGGGATGAGTTCTGTACGTTCACGTGCAGCTTCCAATGCATAAACGTATTCATTGAAAATATGAAAACTTTTGTACAAACTGCGCTTGGATTTATCTTACACTACGCTTTGGATTGCAGTATGGACAACTATTGTTGCGCGGTTATTAGCGTAACATTTTCGTAGTCCAAATATGAATATTACAACAAGAAAAATAAATCGGGAGCCAAATCTGGTTGTTTGGTTAACTTTTGTTACGCTAAATTAATAGTACGCGCCTTCCGTGGATACTTGAGGATCCAATATTGTTATTGTTATCGCTTATGATAAACTCGGCTTCAGCTTAGACTGATTCAAAGTAATGTTTATGTTTACAAAAACTGTGTTAGCTCGAAAGTTTGAGATAAGTCACAGTGCGGTCCGTAGATGTGAGTGTAACAGAGGTGTCGGTGTGTGGGTAGATGCTGCAGTCGGAGACGCAGGGCATCCGCTCGTCGTCCATGCTGCCGCCCACCGTGGTGGACCAGGTGCGGCTGTGGGAGAGCGAGCGGAACCGGTTCACCTACACCGAGGGCGTCGTCTACAACCAGTTCCTCTCGCAGGTCGTGTCGCACCCTTCCTGTACCTACTCATGGAACTCCCCCTCCATCGAATTAGGCACCGAACCAAATTGCTTTTAATCTTTTAGCATGTCGGCCGTGCATAGCCACCGACTGTTAAACGTAAATTTCCATCTTGTGAGAAGTAACGTTATTTGTGATGATCTTCGGTCGACAACTATTGTAGTATATTCATATGAAACATGCTTCATATTTAAACATATTTCTAACCTCGGGGTTTGAATGTCGGTCTTCTGCACGCGAGGCTTGATTTAGATTTTGCACGCACGTTTAAAGTTACGTACAAATATCGTGAGGAAACCTGTACACGTGAAAGTTCTCCATAATGTTCTCAAAGGTAGGTGAAGTGAAGGCTGCCTATCCGCACTTGATTAGCGCGGTAGACTGGTCCTTAATTACTCCCATTAAAAGAGGAGACCCGTGCCCAGCAATGGGATATTTATAAGTAGGGATGATAATTACGTAGATTTGATTTCTGAACTATAATTTGGTTACGAGTAAAAATAAAATTTTCATTTTTCTGGACCCTTCTAGGTCTCATGTTACGAGTTGATGAACACTTGTATATTAAAATAAACAATATATGTATCGTTTCAGGCGGACTTCGTGGTGCTGCGCGACTACGCGAAGCAGCAGGGTGCGCTCACGTGGCAGAGCGAGCGCACGCGCACCATGGTGGTGACGCGCGCCGGGCACGACGACATCAAGCGCTTCTGGAAGCGGCACTCCTCCGCCAACAAGAAGCAGGGCGCCCTCTAGGGCCTACAGTGCGCGCTGGGTGCGTACCGAGTGCGTGCTAGGTCCGTACAGAGTGCGTGATGGTTGCGTACATAGTGCGTACAGACTGTTCTGGGTACGTACCGAGTGCTTACTGGGTGCGTGTTCAGTGGCCAGTGCATTAAGTATTTTAAACGTATTTAAATTAATGGAACCAACGTGTCTTATATAAGTTACATGGAGACATCGGCACCTCCGGTACAAGTAACGTTGTACTTGCATAGTGATTGTTGAGGTAGTGTGTTATTGTATACATTGATGTGTGTGTACCCTACGGCGACCCAAAAGTTTAATTGCAGTGAGATGCGTCTCCCATATAAGGTCCAGCGCACACCGCTGGAAGCGTGACGGAGAGCAGTTTAAGACATCAATTCAATATAAATCTTCATAATTTGGATGTACGGTCAATTCGCGCGAGTGCTCCGTTCGCCGCCGCGCTGCTGTCATTGCCCCTTAGCGCCGCTCACGGTCGCTCGTATGCTCTCCGCCGCGTCCAGCGGTGTGCGCTGGGCCTAAAGCGCATCGCACAAACTTGACTGACGATAAATGTTGTAATGGCAATAATTAAGTAAGATAAGATTGTGTACATAAATATATTGTTTTTACTGATGTTTGTCCTTTTATTAAGTTTTGGATCATGCGATAAACAAAAGAAGAAACGTTTTGGAAAACATTTATTTGTATTACAAAATTATGCTATTGTTATCAAACTAGAGGGTGTTGAGGCTGATTCAGGGCGCGGGGGTGGGGTCGGGCAGGTGCGGGGCGCGGGCGGGCGCCAGGGCGGCGTGCAGCCCGCTCAGCGCCGCGCGCACCGCCCGGGCCAGGCCCTCGTCCTCCGGACACGACACCTCCTGCACGACACGGCACGACGTTACATGCGGAAAAGACAGCTCAGATCTCTTATAAAGGATCGTTGAACGTGTTACTCAACCGTTACCCTATCGACAGCACTGGTATAATGTAACAACCGTAGGTTAATTAACCACAAAGTCATGTCTTGTGCACACCAAAAGTCTAGTTATGGAGATAGAACTTATACTTGGAGAGAGCCATAGTTACTCCCGCCCCGTGTTATCCATCAAGGTACGGTAATAAAGGTCGATAACGATCGGTACTGACCATGGTGGTGAGGTCGAACTCCGCCTTCTTGCCGTCCACGGCCACGTGCAGCTTCTCCCCCTTGAACATCTTGGGCACCGCCTCCTCACCGTACATTTCTTGCAGCATTTCTATTACGCATTCCTAAAACATTTTACCAACTATATTCGTGCAATATATATATTTTTTATAAACGATACAAAAACAGTATATAAGTAACAAATAACATAAGTAATTTAGTTTGGTCGTCACTTTTACTTCCATCGACATGTAAAGCGAAAGAAGTCGCATACGCATAATAAGCTTCAATTTAGTTTGTCAAGCACCGAGCGCGTGAGTCGTCCGAGACCTTTACGCCACATCAGAACTCGTCAGTGGAGCGCGTCCGCAACGTACCTTGAAGTGCATGCGGTCCAGTTTGGGCGCGAGCGGCAAGTTCTTGGGCGCGGGCAGCGACGACACGGCCAGGATGGCGGCCACCACCGCGTCCGCGTACATGTCCGTCACGGGCTGCGCCTGCCACTGAAACGAAACATCCCATATTTAATTATAATGTTGTCGTGTAATTGAATTCGTCGCTGAGCTACTTTGTCCATTCATTTCGCGGACAGACGAGAGGAACGTTTACCTATTGGTTCTTTCCCGTCCTTGGGCGGAGACTTCTGGCTGAGCCGTTTTTCATGGCACTCGGGGTTGATTCAATTCGGCCGGATGGCACAGAAAGTGTCAGTAATATATGGTGTGACTGGATCATCTAATTAAAACAATAACATAGCAAACATGTGCTGATATATTTCTTTCGCTACGGTACTTCTCATCCATGATAAAACGTTTTCAAATCAGCGGTACATGTAAAAATTGACGCGCATAAGTGTATCAGAGACACCTACAGGAATAAATGATTTAGAATTGGACGGAGCGGTGTTTACCTCGAGCGTGACGATGGGCGGGTCGAGCGACAGGTGGATGCAGCCGTAGAGCCGCCAGCGCGTCTCCGTGAGGAACTCGACGGCGCCCGCCAGCCGCACCACCGCGTGCCGCAGCAGCGCCACCGACCCGCCGTAGTGGATCGACTGCCGCTGCGTCACCTCCGACTGCGTCAGCTCCGTGTACTCTGCAACACACACACACACACACACACCCACGTCACTACTGACACGACCGGTGTACACTAAACTCATCTTATTAATGTGATTTTACAAATCAAACAAAATCAACGATCAATCATTATCATTATAATATCACTATATTTTAAACCTCAATTTGAATACTTTTAACTTTTCAATATAAAACCATCTAATGTCGAAGATTCAATAATAGTTAATACCATATTCGTTTTGTGAAGTACATTTAGTTTGTATTCGAAACGGTAGTCGCAACAAAATATTACTTGCATAAGCGTATTGACAAAATACTCAAATGATTCTTGAACGAAACACGCGTCTGACCATAACCTAGTACCGGTTTACAGCCGCAATATACATGTTCGACATAATCTAGACGTAACCGGTAAAAACTGGTTTAAATTAAAAAGTGACTCACTATTGAGGTCGGAGGGCGCCAGAATGTGGTAATTGAAGTTCCGCTTGACCAGAATGCCCTGGATGTGCTTGCCCGGGACCGGCGGCTCCACCGCCAGGGAACCCATCACCTACGAGTAACGTCCACGGTGATGACACTCATGTACATAACACACCACGGCTGGGCTTCGCTTTCCTCTCACACTGACAAGGTTGCAGGCCATAGTCTACTACGATGGCCAAGTGCGAATTAACAGACTTCACACAGGTTCGAGAACGTTACCGAGAATTTTCAGGCTAGCAGATTTCTTCACATGTTTTCCTTCACCGAAGCAAGTGATCATTAATTTCTAATACGCACATTACTTAGAAAAATATCGATGCGCGGAGGATTCAATCGCTCGGGAGACCAAAGTTTAAACTACTAGGCCAGCGGTCGGTGAAGTGCTGCTCGGGCATAAATATCCGCGGGAGGTGTTTGAGTACATTTAGTGTAATAAAACCTTGGCGGTCTTGTCCCCGCGGAAGGTGAGCGCGAGCTGCTGCGTGTTCCGCGGCGTGTGTATGGCGAGCCGGCCGCGGTGCTCCCGCTGCAGCGCCGCCTTCAGCCGCGACATCTCGTTCTGTTCGCCGTGCACCAGCACCTGCCGACACCACCACGCCGCCACCTCTACGGTCACTGGTGCACTAACTCCACGGGTGTCCCTCGCCCCAGTCGCTCAAAGGCACGGGGCACCTTGTGATGGATTCCCCGTTGAAAAAAAAGGCCAGTTTACTATTGATGGGTCATTGATGATTGTCGCCGAAGGTGGTACCTACCTAGGCGGGTACAAACGCCTACCACTATAAGTACCATCGGGAATGAAATACTTAATACGGATCTCTTTCATCACCAATAGGAGGAACCTGGCGCCATATTATAACTCGTTGTTTAGTAAAGTGTAGTTGAGTTGAGTGTAGTAAAAGTTTACTAAACAAGCCGATTTGGCTCCCAATTTTTTTTATTGTAATCTAATCTATAACAATATAGATATATCTATATATATAAAATTCTCGTATCACAGTGTTAGTTGCCATACTCCTCTGAAACGGCTGGACCGATTTTCATGTAATTTTCAATAGGTCTGAGAATAGGTTGCAATCTATTTTTCATACCCCTAAGGGCAAAGGGTGGCCCACATCCAACATATTTTTTTGATTTTACGGTATTTTTTTAAATATTTTTTTTACGATGTGGCACCAAAAAATTCATACAAATCCCAATTTTCACCTTGCTATCACCAACCCCTATTTTTTTACGCCAACTTTATATGGCGAAACAACGCTGAGGGGGTCAGCTGGTAATGAATATATTGTTCATATTTGGTGCTTTGACTAATAAGTTTGCCAACCACTGGTAAAGCCAGCGAACTGTAACTGAAAAGATCTACATCGTCCGTTGTTTAGCTGGGTGCTACGTGCCAGTGAGTTTGCAAAGATTGATAGAACCCCTTAAACCCAAAAGTTATTATATTTTGTATTAACTGTCGTAAACTGTAACACTGTTGCTTAAAATATTCTATACAGTTAAATTGTATTGTAAATCTGCTAATAAATGTCTAGGAATAGGTAGATGAATATATTATTTATTAGAAAATGAATGTTCAATGTTACTTGTGTATGAAGCTTATCTATCATGTGTATGATGGCATAACCGCAGTTATCTTTTAAACGAATTCTAATTTGAAAGTTATGAATTACGTGTTATAAAGAGTATATTTTAAATATCTATGGAATTTAATTTGATAAAAATAATAATTCAAGTTTCTTTTATTTTTTTTAAATGTGCAATACATTCTATATGCGGACATATATTTTATTTGATTAAAAAGATTAAATTTACACAAAATAATAATTATAATTAAACTAAAGTAAGTAAGTTAAAAAATTCAACGTTTTTTATATTTAACCATTTCCATTATAATGGTTTAAATGTATGCAGTTGATTTTACGTACATTATATTTTCTGTTCTCAAAGTAATCAAGCAATTTGAAGTAAGACAATTTGTATTTAGAAGTCCTGTGATGACAATTCCTTATTTTTAGTCATTATTACCCACGTATAAAATGATTGTATTTAAACACCGTTTCAATTCTTAAACATATCATTTTAAAAGGTTAATGATTGGATGTGGTTTAATGTTTTTCTTTTGTTTTTATTTATGAAGGCTCTCTGAAGCCGAAGATAACTGCGGTGTGAATGCTCATCTATGCTAAGTATTGTAACGTTGTAGGTACTGCTTACGAATTAGGTGCTAAATAAAGTATACATGTCTGTGTGCACTTATTCATTTTATACCTATTGAATACTGAAATGCAAATGACATTGACAATATCTCATGTAATTTGAATAATTGAATAACAACCAGTCAATGGTTATTATAATTAAATTGCTTCTTAGTCTATCTTCTGTACTGCATAGCTGTCTTAGTTAGTACTAAATGTTATACTAATGCAATTCTTTTCACCACGTGTAGTACTTTTGTAGTTTTAAGTGATCGTATTGTATCAATAAAATAGTTTACTAATAACGTTTAGTTAATTTATATTCGTTTGTACAGTTGCACTAAGATTTATTTCTCGATAGAAAAATATTAAAATTTAACTGCTGTTATATAATAGTTACTTATAATAATTTGCTTCTAATATTCAATTACGTATTATGTCTGTCTATCCAAAAAATTACTCAATAAATTTTAATTAAAAATACGTTTTTTATTCAAAATACCACCCTGTTAGGTTCCTTGGGATCTTTTCAAATTTTATAAACAAACATTTATAACTTTGCATATAGAAACTATACCATCATAGAAAGTAAACGTTTAATATCAATTCTGATATAAATAAAATTCTCGGGTCACAGTGTTAGTTGCCATACTCCTCCGAAACGGCTGGACCGATTTTTATGATTTTTTTACGTACATTCGGTATATCTGAGAATAGGTTGCAAACTATCTTTTATACCCCTAAGTTATAAAGCGGGCCCACGCCCAACATCATTATTTTAATGTACGGCCTAATTTTTTTTAAATATTTTTTGTGACGTGGAACCAAAAAACATATACAACGCCCAATTTTCACCTTTTTATCACCAACTCTTTAATGGAAGTAAACCCGGCAGACTTTGTCCTGCCCGGAAAAGCAACTGGACTAGAATAATGTTTTTGTAGAACATTGTTTTTATATATTTCGTAAAACATTTAATGTCCTGGAAAAACTAAAAAAAAAGAGAAAGAAGTAGCCAATATTCATCCCAAGACCTTTAAGTATCTCCCTATGAAATTTCATCACAATAAGTTCAGCGGTTCCTCCGCGATCACGTCACAGACTGACAGTTTCTTTTTACATTTATAATGTTAAGTATGTATAGACTAGAAATTCGGATTCGTATTTGCCTCTAATCCCACTAAAAATAAGACATTTACGAGTTTCCTTCAGTGACATGCTAGTGAGTAAAATGACTAACGATGCCAATTACATATGGTTTGAAAAATCTGGCTAGCTTCTCACATTCCCGCTTATACAAGGAATGATTAAACCTGTATGGATAAACAAGGAATGTAAATGGCAAATACGGTTTTCTTTATAACAGTGTTAGCATATTGGTATATACATCGTTCGCAATCTTGGACAGAGGTTAGAATCTTGCACATACCACTTATTTTTCAAGTGACGTGCATGTAAAATTTATTATTTCTTGCATACCTCAAAGTTCTCCTTGCTTTCGAAGGTGTGTGAAGTTTATCAATCTGCACTTGGCAGCGTGGTGGAGTCCATATTCTATATGCTTACCCCCTTAGTACTTAGTTAGGGATTAAGAATGATATGTCCAGAATTGCAAGACATAATATTGTAAGAGGAAATAATTGTTTGTTTATTTAGTCGTGCCGACAATGGGGCAAGCATGGGTTGTGTTTTTTTTATAATATAACAGACGGACAAACAGGTTCACGGTCCATCTGATGTTAAGTGGTCACCGTTGCCTATGAACACGTGTAGTACCAGAGGAACTGCAAGTGCGTTGTCGGCCTTGAAGGATTCGGTTGATACTCTTTTTAAAAAGCCCCATGTCACAGCGCAGAGGAAACGCCTCAGATGGAAGATCATCCCACAATCCGCAGGT
>DWPQ01002948.1:0-10022 GCA_018251795.1 Perichares adela | reverse complement strand
TAGATACACTGTTTTTTTAATTATTTTAAATAACCAGTTCATACATTTTATTATTATATGGATAAATCCGAAAAAAATATTCTTAATTCATCGGTATGTAATTCGTATCTAATCTTATCTAAATATAATTTCCAAAAAACACTAATTATTAAAAAAAACCCGAGCAAAGCTCGGTGGTCTACTAGTCTAATATAATGTGAATATAATATCTAATAAGTGATAATATTTAGATTGTAATACAACGCCAAACAGTAGTAATCAGTCTGCAGTGTAGTGGTGTACTCTACAGACCTCCTCAGTACCGAGAATATTCAATTCTGAAGTGGGTCGCGAATGAGTTGTATAGTAATCTAACCACCTATGAATGCCATAAAGTTACAAAAACCAGTTGCGGCTTCGCATTCATCAGTACAGACATTCAATGCTGTTTTTAAACGTGCCCTTGAAAACACTACACTATGAAAAATCCCTTTGAAATACCTCTATTACATTTTTACTGAGGATAACGTTACAGATAAAAGTAAAAAACAGAAAGCTCACCGCAGCTCGTGCGCTATTTTCTCGGCTTTTCAGAAAATAAACCGCTAAGTACGAGTCGTACCCGCGCTCAGCGGGTGCCATGTAACCTCACAATTTAATTATACAAAAAAAGTTCTGCACACAATAACAAAAACAATTGCGTTTTTCCTTGCTTCCCGGTCTGCGCAGAATAGGTCTGTACAGCGTCGACCTTCTATCGTATTAACTTTTATCCGAGTTAAAGCTGCAGAACTAATGTGTACAGATGGAGGGGGGTCCGCGCTGTTTATTCTTTCTGTCTTTTCGTCGTGCCTAACCTGATCCCTGTTATTGGTCCACTGTTTCGAAGACTCGCCTGACTCTACGGCTGAGATCTTTAAGCGTACTTTGACATATCTCAAACTAAAGTCTCAAGCTAAGAAAGTTTTCACATTTATAAACATTACTTTGACTCAACCTAAGCTTAAGCTAAGTGTATCTTTAGTGACTAATTTTGATGTCTTACGCTAATAACCGTACAGCAATAGTAGTCCATACTGTCATAAGTCTAAGCGCGGTTTAAGATTTCACCATGAAAGCTACCTCAATAGCGAGTCGAAGTTTTTTTAAACGTATAACCGACGGATTGATAAAAGAAGTGTAAGTTTAATAAAAGGGTTTACATCCACACCGAACCCTAATACCATGGCCGTTCATCCTACATTTCAATTTTAATTTGCGTTAATTTCCGAGCCGACTGCAAAGCCGGCATGCAATGAAAGCTTGCTCTCTACACGTGCCTCTGAATTTACTGCTGCCTTATCCATTCTATTTACAAAATACGAATTCGCAATACACAGTCGATTCTTGCTAATTGCGAGCAGTGGCGAAACATGTGAAAGCTCAGGAATTTTGTTAAAGGATTACAATTGTATACCAAAATTACTTTTGAACTTTTTTTAAACTACTATTTTTACGTTATCAAATAAATATTAAGGGGGATAAAAACATAAAATGTTATGTTATGAAAGGAATTATCCTTTATGTTCATTTATTAGTGCAAAAAAACCCAGAACCAATTTTGACTTACTTTCACTTTTAAAAGGCCGGTTATTGATAAAAATTAAAAGTAAAATTTGAACATTTACGTAAATAACAAAATTTATTTAAATTTAGTTAATATATATTAATTAATTTTCTAATTTCTACACAATCAATGGCAAAAACCAAAAAAAAAAATACTATCAACTACTATCAAGTGTGATAACAAATTCTAATGATACTCGAAACACGGAATGATTTCGAGGAAACAGTGGGCTTGTATACGCTACAAGCCTATCGTAGATATATATCCTGTGACAAATGTAGGTCCATAATGTCGACGAGAGTTCTCTGACATGTCATTTGACAATGTCGTGTTAACAGCGCCCTTGGATAAGCTTCAAGAAAATTTGTCTTAAGGCTTGGAGACACACGGCCTTTAAACTAATCGTTGGAGAAAACCTCCATAATTCATTGCACCATACGGGAACAATAATCGGTTAATGGTTAAATATAAATCTTTTGAAGCTGAATCATGCTTTCGGTTATAACTAAAATTAAATATCAATAATGTTGTTGTATTAAACTTTCTGTTCTCTGTCCGCGTGAAGCTGTAAAGGCCGCTAGGGCCAACAGCAAAATGGCCCTCAGAAAAAAAAAAAAAACTTTCTGTTTAAGCTATCACCATACGACTGAATAACGCTACAAGGAAGGTCGCATCGAAAACCAGCGGTAACTACTAAGTAGACTTCCATTGTAACTAAACGCTGCAATAACAACACCAAATTCTAGGAATTCGACTCAAATAAAGCTATTAAACGCCGAAAAAATATTATTACTTTGAAATTGTATGACGTCGGGTGGCCGGCATTTTGCTTTTAACGTTTAACCTTTGACCTCATCGTTCATAAAAGATTCAACCCACTACTCAAAGAATTTAATGAGAAAAAGGTAGTTTAAAGACTTATGAAAAAAATCTTGCCTTAAATATATTAAAGAAAGCTTACTTCAAAAAATCACTAGTAACGTAAATTATGTTTCACAGCTTCATTATTTGGATAAATCGAAAAAAATTAAGCTGTTCACAAAATTATCATCGAATTTCACGTGGTAAGTTCGTTTGATTATCAATATTTCACCCCGCTGAACAACGGAAGAGGTTACAGCAGACCATCTCTCTGGTTGGAGCTTTGTACCAGCACCAATTTAATCTAGACGGTACCCGTGCGTGGTAGAGTTTTTTACCTGCATGTCTTCACTATTTTGTTACTCTCCTTCTATAAATCGACCGTGTTTTGTTTTTACATGGTTACGTTGTCAAGGGGATCCATGTGCTTGTCTGTAGTCGTGCTTGTTTGTTATCGTGCTTGTCTATTGTCGTGCTTGTTTATAAAAATCAAACAAGCATCTGCACATGTTTCCATTAAAAATATCAAACTACTTCCATTGTCTTTTCTTTTATTCCGGATTAAGTCATTCCCTATTTAAGTCGTTTGTTTCCTTATTCAAATCTATAAAGGTACGTCACCTACTTTAATTCTAATAATACCAAGTCATGTTCGTATATACATCATTCAAGACAGCGTGACGTTTCTCTAAATTATTATAATTTCTATTACCGGCTTTAGTTCAAAGGAACGAGAAATTGCAATTTGGAGTATGGAAGGAATTCAGCCGTGAGCGAGGGCCTGTCCCTCAACTATCCCTTTGACGTTCGAAATACTATTACCCACCTCATTTATTTCAACATCTGTTTAAGGATCGTGACTTTCTCTCGTACTTTGTTGAGGACAACAAAAGACAGCAGTTTCCAGGAGTCAATAGAATATTTCCTACGGCAGTACTTGGACAGTTCAATAATTATTTAGAAAATGCCATACCATATTTTACGTCGGATATTATATAAAGTTTTTACTTAAATGCTATCTATTCCTAACATGTAAATGGGACTTAACTATTAATAGACGGATCATTAAAAAGTAGGCTTCACTCTCGTAGTAGTCTCGTAAACATTATACCAAAAAGTAGTATATACAGAATTGTGATACGGAGAAGATGTCTATGTGTTTTTCTCTTGAATCTGAAAAGTTTGTCCAACATTTTAGATTGCCTTGAAATATGAATGACTCAGTTACCTGGTTTACTTAAAGGTATAAGATTATAGCCAATTTGATTCTCAAGAGCAAAAAGACGAATTCTAATGATATGAATCTGCAACAAGCAGGAAGCACATAATATAAAAATCCACAGCCGAAAACACGTCGACATTACTGAGAAATATGTATAATACCTTTACAGTTTCTTACTTTAGACGAGTAATGTAAATGAAGGCACAGGTGGCGTCTCGGGAAGGTCTCAGCCCGGCTCTAAAACTGATAGCGCACCTGCGATTACTCTGCAGGGGCTTAATATTTAAGAAGGGTACTCCTCGACATAATGTAATAACCTATTTGCCAGTAATATTACAATAAGGTAGTAACTAAAAATGAAAATGTATTGGAAGAACAAAAACCAAAACATTTTTTTTTCACTATGTTAATCTATGCCTTATAAACGCATCTATTATTGTTTTAGTTCAATATGTCTTTATGAGAGAGCCTTTTTGAAAGAGAGTGTGATTAAAGAAGAAAAATGTAGGCCAAGAAAATCATTGGAAAGCAACGGACTAAATTCTTGTGGAACAATTACGTAAAAGATCTATTACATACCTTAAAGCTCGTAATATTTTATTGTGCTTAAAAAAACATAAAACTGAACGATGTTATTTATATGCAGTCTGCAATTCGTTACCACAACAGACTTCTTGAGAAACATTAAGACTTTTACGATCTAAATCTAGTTTCTCTTCATGACCAGACTTTCTACGCCCTAAATACGCATGCGGAGTAAATTTATTTATTGTTACCACTTTCAAATTATTAGTTTCTTAGAATCGCAGCGATTCGCCTCCTGTCGTCTGGAGCGCGATACAAACAGGTTATTGCACTTTGTAATGGAGAAATTTAAAATTACTCAATGCGCACTTTTATTGATTTACCTCTACAATAAGCAAATGGCGAATTGTTCCCCTGTTACATAGCTTTTCGTCACACTCAGTGACGATTCAGAATCTTCGGACACGGGACTTAGACTACATTATTGTAAAATATATTATAATTCTATTATTATGTTGTACTACCAAATATTTTTATTGATGCCGTCTATTCATTGATTGAACTAAAGGGTGGATGTAGCCTCTTTCATCCCACTATTTTTATAAGTATCTTTTTCCTATATTACTTGATCATTTTCTAGTTACTCCTACTTACATATGTTTATCTTTGTTCCAGAATCGCACACCTAAACATCAAGTGTAGTGATTTGTTTCATAAAATTGCAGTGTTTTGTTAACATTTTCAAGCTGTATGTAATATGACGTGATAAATTCAGTTATAAAATACAGTTTGTGGAAGTGAAATTTTTAGTGCAAAGTTTAATAATCAAGTGAGAAATAGTACCTAAATATTTAATTCAGAATGGAAGCTTTGGAAAGGAGAGGCAAGCCGTTGGCGGTCGCTGCCATCCTGCTCATCGTATTTTGGTCTCATTGTAAGTATGCAGTTTTTAGACACTTTAGTACATTTCAAGAAATGAGTTACTTGACTATATATATTTCTAGTACCCATAAACTATTGGTTCTATGCAATCAAATCAAGGCAAGGACATTTGAAAATGTATGATTCAAGAAATAAACAACATTATGTTAACATATTGATTTGACCGTAGATCGGGTAGTTATTTTCTAAGTTTATGTAGGTACGTATTACAATTTGTTTAATCCTTGCTTCAGTGAAGAATAACATCGTGAGAAATCTACATACCTGAAAGTTCTCCATGATGTTTTCAAGGGTCTGCGAAGTCTACTAATCCGCAATTGGCCGGCATGTTTGTGGCATTAAACCCTTTTATTGTGAAAGGAGACGTCAGCCCAGCAATGTGACAGATAAGGGGTTGTGATAAAGATGACGTATGGACCGAATCTACCAGTATTTGTTATAATCGCCGGACTTAGGGTGATATCTATAAAACGCGCTCAGATTTATCGTAAGGCCTTGTCGTAGGTGAACGAAAAACGCGACAAAGCGACGCGACGCGATTCGACCTGACGCGAAAATATCAAATGGTCGTTGCATGCATTTGTGTCCTGCGTTGTCGCGTTGATCAGTCTGCGACATTACATTAGTCGCAATACATCGCGCCGCGTCGCGTCGGCTCATATAACGTCACACACGTAGGACAACGGGTAATCTTTGTGCTTGGTTTGCAGTGCGGATTACCAATTTTGTGCGGTTATTAGCGTAACATTGTTGTAAGTCACCATAATTGTGCACTCAAGATAAAGCTTAAGCTTAGGCTGAGTCAAAGTAATGCTTATAAATGCGATAACTGTGGTAGCTCGAAACTTAAACTTGAGATAATTCCAAGTACGCTTTATAGATCACGGCCTATCTTTGATTGATTGAAGCTAAACGTTTTGAAATTTCTTTCGAAGTTATCTGCTATACTAGCCGGCCGCGTAGAAGCACACACTTATTTCTGGCTCTCTTTCTTCAATTGAATTCTAATTTATCCAATTATTGAAGCGCATTATTCTAGAATGAATGAATAACGGGCAATTCTAAATAATTAGGTCGTATTCAGGTTTGACCAGAACAAGTTTTAGTTTAGATATAGTCAATGTCATATGATATATTATTGTCGTTGGCATGTTGTATAAAGATGGTCTACGTGAATAAAACGCGATTCGATATAATTGGTCATTGGTCATTATTCTTTGTTACTATGTTATAATTGGTTTCTTCGTAAGTTTTAAGAAGAATTTTGCGTCTAACATTATCTAAATGTGTTATTTCAGAGATCTTACCATAAATTCCTTAACTTATCATCACACTTCGTAATTGCCCCCGTATTAGGCTTGGGTACCTTAATACATACACAAAAATGCATATACCAAAAATGAAATAATATGTATTAATCTATTATTTGCAATCAGTGTACTAAAAGCTGTATGGCTGCGTGCGTTTTATTATCCATTCCTGATCTGTCTATTCATTCACAGGTAAAGGAGTAGAAGGCCACAGAAACACAACGAAAATGTCGTATGTGTGTCCACCGAACTTTATCCGACTGGGCCACAGTTGCTACTACTTCAGTGATACCAAATCTACGTGGCAGAACGCTCTTTTCTCTTGCAAGGTAACATTCCTTTGTTTTATATATTTACTCTAAAATACTGACGAAGCTGATTGGCTACGTGAACTTTGATGAGAGACGATCACATCCGTTCCCCTAGAATTTGACAATACATCGTTAGCCTTGAAGGAATGTTATAGTTACGCTTCATTTAAAAAATGTCAATGTGGTACTAATAATTAGTATCACATTATCAAGCGTGTTACATTTCTCGTTAAACTTTACTCTGATCTGCAAGTCGCGCAGAACACGAGCAAACATCGTAAAAGACGGACGCGTGTGATACTTTAAATATAAATTTCAATTTGTAGCTCAATTCAGAGAGACCAATATTTTTTTCTGGCATTGTGATAAGCGTCACCGAGTGTCATCATCATCATCTTATCTGATGTAATCTAGTGGTGATGTAGTTAGTAATGTAAATATAAAAACAAATTAGCGTCCAGTCATAGGACAAATAAAACATGCATAATTCTAAAACTGTATCCTAATTGTAATAGACCACGAATTATCGTTTAATTGTCAGATGGCAAGGCCTTCCTTATTCACGCGGTGCAGCGACATCAGCTTGATTCGAATTTATAGCGACTCTAAACTTAAGTGGAGCGTCCTTAACACCGTGATCTGTGAGGCTTATTCGGTCCACTGACGCACTCTCTTTAATATTTGCAATCGCTTCATATTCTTGTTTCCTTTGGCTAATGTTGAGTGGCTCACCGACTCACTCCTGGGTTGTCTCACTTCACTGCTTAGTACTTCATTTTATATCCCTACGGTTAAGTCAATAAGGTTTATGTTAGGATAACCTATATGCACTGTGAGATCTAAAATAACTTAATTCAAATATTTATTGTTATTAAACATGATTTATTTCAGTTTATGATAGCTCTAAATACATTTCTTAGTGGAAAGTAAACAAGCTCTTAACGACGAAAATGTATGCTGTGGGTATTTAAACACTATTATATAGAAATGTATATTCTGAAAAGTAAATTGGCTGTAATCATTTTTGCTCTCAATATACTATTTATATGACACTTTCTCTTATACTATATTAACATAAATATTCGAAAATGTATAAAAAGGTTATAAACAATTCCTTAACACCTAGACAATTTTTAGAGGTATTGTCTGCTTAATACCTCTTTGTAGTTTAAAATTGCTTAACCCACTTAACTTTACTACGAGTACGTTAGGTAACATAAAATAAACTAGATGTTTAATATCGTACATTATGAGCACTAAAAATGTTTTAGCGTCTAAACGTGTTTGTACAAAAAAAGAAACAACTTAATGTGACTGAAGATTTTGTGTCTTAATGAGATATTCTTGTATTTGTCTAGTTTCATAGAGCATTATTTAAACGGCCGTCGCAAGGGTTGTCACACACGTCTCTTGCAAAAGAATATTTTAATATTTTTGTGTGTAATTGAATCGTGTTATATTGAGTTAGATTGATGACTATAATATATTACCATTTTCAAAATCCAAAAATTAACATTTGATACAAATAGTACAGTTGCATATTATAACATACTAACTGATCGCGCAAACGTTGTTTTTTCCATATAAAATAGCCTAATTATGTTCTTTCTCAGGCTCTATACTAGCTCTATGCCAAATTTATTTAAAATCGGTCCAGTAGTTTCGGAGCAAATAAACAAACAAAATTTTCCTCTTTATAATTATTATTTTAGTATAGATAAACATTAATATTTTTACTTTTCTATTTCATTTTGTTTATCATTATTAAAAGTTCAACTATCAAAGCAAATAGGGCAAAATCGTCGAGTAGAAGAAAAAAACATGTTAAACTTACTTTCCCCCAAACGCTATATAAATCTAACACTGAGTCAGATTTATTACCAGTAGAGCATCCCTGCGCGTGTTTGACAAGCCAACATTATAATGAGTCGTACGAAATAAAACATTTGGTGAAGGCAAATGTTTGTCGGCTTTTGAACTGCGACAGATAAATTCCAATACCTCTAGACAGGCTACCCTGCTTTTATAGATATAAAACTACGTTATACACACATAGGCCGACTATCCAACAATGTATATACATTTATGTGAATTGCTGTTCGTTAGTCTCGCTAAAACTCGAGAACGGATGCACCGATTTGGCTAATTTTGGTTTTAAATTATTTGTGGAAGGCCAGGAAGGTTAAAAACGTGAGTAGTTATGAAAATAATGCTAGGAAAATAGTAAAAATAACAATTTCTGTGAAACATTTGATGTTCGTCCCATCTTCCAGGGAGCGGTGCGCAGTTATCCGGGTCAGCTAGTAATGCTATAAAAACTATTTGGTCACTTGTTTCCACAAAACATATATACCTTATTTCACATTCGTATTACTTTACAAACTTTTTTTACATACACTTAAAATTTATTTTTCATTCAGATTTTGCGATAATGTCTTTAAGGTTCATTTCTGTAATTTAAATAGCCTTCGAAAATCTTAAGATAAATCACCACTGGCGGTCATTGACCCATCCAAGTACAGTTAGTACTTGCATATCTTATAATCGCTGATGATCGCGTGTTGCCCTTTTGTTCGCTTATTTATGAGGTGACAATAAATAAATAAATAAATAAATAAATAAATAAATAAATAAATAAATAATTCATCCATATATATTCATACATGTAATGGTTTTGGTCACCGTCTATGTTACTGTCAATAACGGCATTCACGTCCTGTGATTACTAATAACCACGCCTACGAGAGGTTCCGGGTTTCAGGCCGAGGCAGACAATATATGTGGATTTCCCGCTTCCTTGCTGGCCAGAGGCCCTAGGCAATCTAAGGAGTTGGCGTTAATGCTACAGGATATCTTAAAAATCTACGGTAATAACATTTGGTGCGGAGAAATCTTTGACGTGACAGCACATGTTTCCGCAAAGAATGTCATTAGCATTCATTTTAAGATGTGTAGCGTGAGCGGTAATTGTTAAGATTTTTGTCTACTTGTTCTGAGCTCCTAGACAAAAATCTTAGCGTTTAACGTTCACGCTATGTCATCTTAAAAATATATGGTAACGACATTTACTGCGGAAAGGTGTTTAGCATGACGGCAAAATAACTTCCCGCATCAAATGTCAAATCTATACATTTTTTTAGAAAACGTATATCCATTCTTATCCTTGTGGATAGTATGTTAACATTGACTCGTATATTATGACGTCACTGTTTTGTGTTTTGTCACCATTTAGTGTTCTAGAGCAAGGGTGTGAGTGTGTGGGTGTT
>DWPQ01002947.1:0-10022 GCA_018251795.1 Perichares adela | reverse complement strand
AAACTTTGTCTCGCCATATAAATTATTTGTAGTAAATTGGGGGTTGGTGATAGAAGAGTGAAAATTAAGGGTTGAATGTATATTTGATGCCAAATCATAAATAAATTACGAAAACATTTTTGCTTAAAAAATAAAAAAATATATGTTTGAGGTGGGCCACCCTTATCACTTACGGGTATAAAAAATAATTTACAGCCTATTCTCGGACCTAACGAATATACATATATAATATCATAAAAAGTGGACCGGCCGTTTCAGAGGAGTTTGGCAAATAACACTGTGACACGAGAATTTTATATCAACATAACTTTAAAATTAACTAAAGGTAGAACATTCGTGGGTTGGGATGATAGAATTTAAAAGTCTCTAATATTTTTGTAATAGAGGATGTCTGGAAATACAGTGTATTGCAGCTTAGCTATTGTAATTGCAGCATTTTTGACACTACCTGAAATTTTTCAAACTACATACACAACCGAAGAATATAATAAGTCATTCGCAAATACAGATCCAGACAAAAAGCAAAGTTGGATTGATCATGATGCATAACATTCTATAACTGTCCCACTTCTACTCTACGGAGTACTCTCATAGAACCCAAAAACCATAATTCCACCACGCCGGCCATGTGCGAATAGCAGACTTCACACAGCTTTATGAACATGATAGAGAACCCTGTATAACACTAGTGGACCCGGCAGACTTTGTCCTACCCGGAAAAGCAGCTACTCGACCAGGACACATTACATTTTATTAAATAAAAACACAAGAAAGACACTCAATATTAGATTATATGAACGAATAAAACGTTGCTGAAACCTATTGACAACCGCCATTTGCATATAAAACGTCAAATATTATATAAATACTACATAAATATAATCAAATAGGTATATCGAGTATGCATGTGGGAGTGTCTTTGTATGTGTAATGATTTATTTATTGATTTAATGTACTTTATAAGCATTATAAGTGAAAAATATTAGCGTTCCGCACTTCTCCTGCACATAAACTATAAGTGTGCAAAATTTCATAGTCCTCCATCTGCGCAATTTTATTAAAAAGGGATTGATCGATTTAACTTCAAATATTTCTATATTATAAAGCACTACACTATGTGATGGAAAGTGATTAAATTCAAAAATTATTTGAGAATTTTCTGTGCTAGAATTAGGTTAATAGATAATTATTTTTATAAGTTACTATATTATTATGTTGAAACTGTGACACACATTTCTTCAATTTACCAGTATTTATAAGTTTGAGTTGACTCAGTTTTGTTCTCATAGTGTAATTATATTGATATTTCAATTAAGTAATTGTGCCTTTTGAAATTATTATTTATCAAATTCCAACACATACAGTTCAATAGCAATCTATTCCGTGTTATTTAGGATCTTAATTCTGTTTTTGAAACAATAGTTACAGCTAAATATGATATGCATACGTGTATTGGTAAAATACTTACATGATTAATTGGTTTTCAAGTTCAGTATATTTGTTTTCTCCACACAATAATTTCTAGCTAAGACACATAGTGACAAGTAATTAACTAACTCAATATTTGTTTATCATTCTGTAATAGATAAAGCCATTTTGTCTATGAATTAATTGAATCAACATTAATGATAATGTGCTGTGTTTTAAAATCTCATTACTTACCTAATTTGTTAAAACTGTCAAACAGAATAGTTACAGAACAAGGTCCAGTTTCACAGCTCGTCAGTAAAGTTTTGGATAGTTATTTGACAATTCATGCTATTGGACCGATAAAAGCTGCTGTTAACTTTTTTGTTTCTTATCTTAATTAACACTTTATTTGCCAGATATTTCTATCTGAGACCTGCAAAACCAAAAGCTGTAATTTATCTGGCAGATAAGTTCCTAATAGGCCATCAAGGATTATATCTGCAACCTGTGAAATGGACTGGTTTTTGTATCAAACTGATGGGACTGACAAATTTGCTTCATATTTTATCTATAGTATTAACTCTTCAGGGATGCTGTACTTCCAAGTGGTCCTACAGATGGACCTCCGACTATGATGACATTCAAAGCCTTTTTGGCTGCCCAAGATGACTCTATAACAGTGGATGATGCTATACTCAAATACAATGAATACAAATTGGAATTCAGAAGACAACAGTTAAATGAATTTTTCGTAGCACATAAGGATGAAGAATGGTATGTACATGTTTATAATATTTACATGAATTCTATGTTTCATATAGCACCCTAGGTCAATTTGTTATGTATTATTATCTGTTAAAGAGTGTTGAAAAAATTAAAGGTGCTCAATAAACTCTAAGAAAACTGTAATGAATAATTCATAATGGTGTAATACATTGAAATTTCAAATTGAGGTTGGTTGGATGTTTTCATTGGCTGCATAAGTTATTTGATAGCTATGTTTAAAAAAAAGATATTTAGATCTTCCTTAGATATGTTGCTGATTAAAAGATTCTAAGCAATAATTTATTGTATATTCCAAATACTTATTACCTATATTATTATTGTATCTTAAGATGTAAATTTGCTTAGAGTTTTTTAAAAATGCTATACTTTAACAATGTCATTTTTTCCCTACAGTCTACAGCGTTTTCGCGTGGAATTGCCGGACATCGTAAAGAAAATATATTCAAACTTTGTAAAAATGTTAAATGCCGTGTGTAGCTAGATATATCGCGTTGACCTGTAGCGCGCAATGCTACAGGTTTCGTTTTTGTTAGGGGTAGGGTATCGGTATTCCACATGTGTGGAACAGGTGAGATTGAAGTTTTACAATTTTAATTACGCCATTTTAGTTAATTTTTTGTTTCTGTAATAAATTTTACAACGGTTTTTATGTAGGTCAGATCATCAGATCAATTTCCATTAAGCAATTACGTAAATGTATCTCTGTTTAAGGTAAGAATTTGGTTGATTGTCAACTATAGAAGTATTAAAGTTAATGTACTGTACTTCTTCAGTATGCAAGAGCACTTTAGAACTATTATTTTTTGATAATTTCACAATTTGTTGTGAGTTTCTTAATCACTGTGTATGTGGAAATTGGTCTATATGACAACACTTATATAATTTTTCATATGTAAACTTGGAGATTTTTGTTTACTAGGTTCAAGATCAAATATCATCCTGAGGAGTCTGTGAAACGTAAAGAAGAGCAGCTGACAGCGCTGAAGGTAATCATTTTATAGCTATATTTAAATAAATTTCCATAGAAAGTTATTCCCTTACGTTAATCCCTTACTGCAGTGGAAGAAACATCGCGAGGAAGTCTCCATACCTGACTGAGAATTATCCATAATATTTTTAAAGGTGTATGAAGTCTGAAAATCTACATTTAGTCTTGTCTCGCAATGACGGGGTTTAAGACTAGTTCAGCTGGCCTTTTGCATTCATGAGTATTACCTAGAGATGTGTGTAGGATACGGATCATAAACCACCTTGTGGGAACACCTTCAAAATATTTGGCGATTATAACATGAAGCCGAAGTTGTGGCACAATAACATCTGGAGTTCTTGTTGGCCAGTTTCACCATTTAACAAAAAATATTATTTTCAGAATCGCTTAAATGTATTTCTTGAATTACTTGGGCAAGGTGAACTTGATAAAGTCTCAGTTGATGTTGAGAAGTCCGAGAAACTCATACGTTTGCTCGATACAGTCGTCATTAAACTTGAAGGGGGAACTGAAGAGGATTTGAAAGCCCTAGATGATCCGCCGTCAGAAACTTCCCATACTAATGGTAAAGGTACTGTTTTCTCTTTCAGTTCAATTTTTTTTTTTTGGTGTTTTGAAAGAAAGAAAGAAAGAAAGAAAGAAAACATTTATTTCGCCATTACGCCACTGCAACAACGTTCGTATGAAATAATAATATTTTGGGTAATTACGTATAATTCTTAGTATGTAGAAAGTGAAGAAGGTGAAATAACAACCGTTCTGGGAGCGAGTTTAGTACTGACTTTCATGATTTCGTACAAGGACTATTAGTAAGCCTGAAACATGTGCCAATATATTTCCCTGTAATTTTAAGAAGAATGACATTTATTTTAGATAAAAATTACCGCGATAAAGCTGTTGTAATTGATGACGAAGAAGAAAATGACAAGGAAAAGAAAGAGAAAGAGAAAGAAGAACCGGAGAATAAAGACAAGGTACTTGATGTTACTTTTCTTCTGTAATTAAAATTAAAAAAACTTTACTAATTCATGTATTTTTTTAATAAGGACAAAAAAGCTGAATCTCCAAAGCCTACAGAGCCTCTTACTATGGAGATCGATCCACATTTGCGTCATCTACAGGAACAAGCAAAATTGTTTTCACGCTTCAATTCTGTCCCTGGAACCGAATCCACCAAAGACGAACCAGAGAAGGAACCACGTAAGTTTTATTTTCTGCTGTGCGGATGTTTGACGAAGAGAAATGTGACTTGAGTTAATTAGTCTGGGCCCCCTAGACAAAAATCTTAGCGATAACCGTTTACGCTTACGCTATTTTAAAAATGTATGGAAATGACAGTGCCTGCGGAAGGTTTTTGGCGTGACAGCACATCATCTTTCCGCAGGGACTGTAATTTCCATACTTTTTAAAATGGCGTGAGCGTGAACGGTTACCGTTAAGATTTTTGTCTAGGGGCTCTGGTTTGGTCGTTTCTGGTGTTAAATGGTCCCCGCACTATAATTTTTTTTTATGTTAATAGTCGTGAAACGAATAAACGGGCCACCTGATGGTAAGTATTCATGGTTGCTCAAGAACGTCCGCGAAATCAAAAGCCTCACTGATACGTTGTCGGCCAAGTTGGAGCGGTTGATCCGCTGGCTTACCGAGGCAGCAACTATGACATTAATGATGTTGATGAATGATATTGAGTCTGACTACACACTTATTACAGCACCACCAGGCTCTTCGTCAAGCTCCTCGTCTTCCAGTTCGTCGTCGTCCAGCTCAGAAGAAGAAGGAGAATCGACCACTCGACGTAAATCAAAGTCCAAATCAAAATCTAAGTCTAAGTCACCCGAGAAGTCTCCAAAACCCGAAGAAAAACCCAAATCTCCGGTCATTGAAAAAGTTGACGAAGCTGTCGAAAATGACAAGGAAAAGGAGGACGAGACGAATGTGGAGAAGTCTGAGTCCAATGAAGTTGTTGTAGAAAAAAAAGAATCGAGAGCTCTTCACAAAACTACTTCCATCTTCTTACGAAACTTAGCTCCCACTATAACGAAAGCGGAAGTAGAAGCAGTGAGTTATGTTGTTGTCTTTTATTTTAATACGTTTTATAAAATGTTCAATCTAGGAAACTAAGAAGTTTCCAGTACAGTATAAGTTTACAAAACAAAATGCCCTGGTCATAAAATTAACCCAAAAGCTTTTGTTTTGAATTACGAATAGTTCGAACTTTTCGAGTAATTCGAAATATTCCATTCGATTCGAACACTATTTGCGGTGTGCCTACTTAAAATATATTTGACCTCTGCTGGAGCGTTGATGGGCTAGTCTTATCGTGATTAATGGACGGCCCATTATTCAAAGGTCTGACTAACCAAGATGATAATAATTGTTGTTTAATGTTCAGATGTGTAAGCGTTACGGAGGCTTCCTTCGCGTGGCGCTGGCTGACCCGCTGCCCGAGCGCCGTTGGTTCCGTCGTGGCTGGGTCACCTTCCGCCGCGAGGTCAACATCAAGGACATCTGCTGGAACCTTAATAACATACGGGTCAGACTTATCTTATGAACTTATCAACAGAACTCAGAAAAGAAGACCCAGAAGTTGTTCCTTTTAGTTGTATGAAAATCGGTAGGCCCTGTTTGCCCCCCTCCCCCCGCCCTTTTATCGCCCTCAAAACTTTTGTATGTATGTCTAGACTAAGGGTCATAGCTCATTAGAGCCACCCGGCACCAGACCAGCACTTCTGGTTCTTCCATTAAAATTCTGGCAGTAAATACATACATACTTTTTTGACTGTTCTATTTATTTAAATACAGTTCAAGAATGTTCTAAATTGCAATTGTATATTTATCGTACAGTTGCGCGAATGCGAGCTCGGTGCAATAGTGAACCGCGATCTACATCGGCGGATCCGCGCCGTGTCCGGCGTCACGATGGAGCGGAGCGTGTTGCGTACGGACGCGCGACTGGCCGCCCGCCTCGCGCACCTGCTCGACACGCGCACCCGCATCTGGCAGGACGACCCGCTCAACGCTGAAGTTCAGTCCGCTGACGAGCCACAGGTAAAAACAACTGTTTCTCATTCATTTATGTTTTTTCTCCTTGAAAAGAAAAAAAAGGAAAAAAAAACGAATATGCCTAACTGTCAACATCACTTTTCAGTGATTTTCGTGGTATCTGTGTAGAAATACAAAAACAAAAATTATTTTTTAATTAAATATCAATAACAAAGTAATGCAATAAATACTACTTTCATTTTTTTACCAAAATACTTTCTTTACCTACTTCAACGATAAGATCGCCTTTTGTTCATGTTTACATATAAGTTACTGTATTGTATCTTGTGTGTATGATAAAGTATATTTGCAATGTATTGAAAGTGAAACCTTGAGGTTACATTTTACTAGAAATTGAATTCAATTTTGGTTTATTCCCACCAGTAACATTGGAGTGTATAAAGCATTATTTTATAACTTATTATGATACTACATAACAATGTATTTTTTATAGAATTTCAGTTTAAACTCGAAGAATCCTGTCTTACATAAAATCACCGAGCATCTGATAGAGGAAGCGTCTACTGAGGAGGAAGAGTTGTTGGGGCTGGAAGCGTCCTCGGAGTGTTCGGGCGCGGAGCAGCTCGACCCGGAGCTGACGCGCGTGCTGGACCGGCTCGTGTTGTACTTACGGATAGTGCACTCTGTGGACTACTACAACCACTGCGAGTATCCGTACGAGGATGAAATGCCTAACCGCTGTGGCATTATGCACGCTCGCTCGTCACCGCCTCCGAATAAGGTATGTGAATCCTTCATGTTTTTTAACACTTAAAGTTACTGATCATTGTCATGAGTTAAATCATTATAATACGTTATTGATAGTTTCGATTACATACGTGAGTCTGGAATATTCCTTTAACATGTTAGCTGAGATAGTAAAACTTGGTCAACAAAACTGGTCAAACATAGATTGCAATTATTATACACAAGCATCGTCATCGTTTTAAAGAAGCCTAATGTGTAGTATGTCTTTTCAATTTGATTTAAATCTTACAGCCGTCACAGCAAGAAGTACAAGACTACATAAAAGCCTTTGAAAGCAAGATGTCTGCGTTCTTGCAAGATGTGAAGCCTCTTTCTGATGAAGAGTTGCAGAAGCTTGGAATAAAGGTATATTACAGAACATTCTTATATAGTGTTTGCTATTATATATTTTGTGTTTTTTTATTTCTTGTATAATATTTTTTAGGATCCAGAAGTAGAAGTGGAGAAGTTTATTCAGTCAAACACTCAAGAGTTGGCTAAAGACAAGTGGTTGTGTCCTTTGAGCGGGAAGAAGTTTAAAGGACCTGATTTCATCAGAAAACATATATTTAATAAACACGCAGAAAAGGTATGTTTACTTTACACGTTTTACAAATAAAACTAAAGTCAAGAGTTGATTACTTTTATTTGTTTAAAGTACAGCAAAGACCTTAAAATTCAATCATGAAATATTTTCAACATGTTTGTTCTCGTGTTGAGGTAGTTTGGGATGTGTCGTTTATGTATATCCATACCACCATCCAATCATACTGTGGTGGTGTGAGTAGTTTCACATACTGATATAGCCATTAAATATTACATTGGGCAACCATTGCAAAGTAGGTCATCCATATCTTTTTAGCCGTCAATGCGTACTGAAGATCCTTATTCACCTCCACTTTAACTTATCACTTTAATTTTTTATACACATCCGTTGTTTGAACTCGATGAACTGGATGATTGAAAGGTTGCATATCTTCTTCAAGTCAATGTTTATACAAAAAAAAAAGTGACACGTCGAATTGCTTTGTACCATGAAAGTACAATACAATATACTTTCTTGCGCACACTATAAAATAGTTATAACTAACAATATAACCTACACATAGTAATTGTGTTTTAAAAAATATTATAAAGATGTATTCAGGTCATAATATACGTATTTACTTTGATCTATGTGCGTTCTATATTCTACGAATGTACTTTATACTGGGTGTGTCTGTCAGGTGGACGAGGTGCGTCGCGAGGTTGCGTACTTTAACGCGTACGTACGCGACGTGCGACGCCCGCAGCAGCCCGAGCCGCCCGCGCGCCCCTCGGCCGCCGCACACGCGCCGCACGCGCCTCCGCCCGCCTCGTTAGTTATACCATTGTTATACTGTCACTACACTTCTCTCCGTCTAAATAACCCACTGACAATAGACTAGCTTCCCATAAACCGCCCACTGAACGGAACTTCGCGTAGTTTGGAAACTTAAAAAGTGATGGAGTATTTTTATCTGCCTGGCTTCCGATCTAAGCTTACCACCTTCCTTATATACTCAACCTTGAAATGTGCGGACGTGTCTCGGTTGCAGTGTCAGAGTTAGTAAAAAGCGGAATCTCGTTGCCATCTTGGCCGGAAATGTGTCGATGACCATTGGTATCAGGGAAGCCCATGGGCGACATTTACCATCTTACCGATTACCATCAGGACTTCAGGAGCCTGTCTGCTCGTATATCGACTATTGATATTAAAAAATGGTGTTTGCTTGTCTGATAGTTTGTTATCTATTTACAAAAAAGTGTAGTGAGATATCTCACTGCACTTGTCAAATGGCAACGAAATGATTGTATTGTACATTAAACTGGTGCTTAAGGTATTTAATGTTACTTAGTAAATCGTAATTCGAATCCAATTTTAGTAAGTAACCATTGTGACACAGGTATGGTGGCGGCGGTGGCGGTGGTGGCCCAGCGTCCCGCAGCTGGGGCTGGTCGGGCTGGGCGCCGCCCGCAGCCTACGCCCCCAGGCACCCCCGTTTCTCTCGCCCTAGGTAATACTGCTATTCATATATTTATATGTACTTACAAACTTGTACACACTTTTAAATAATATTCGAAAGGTCCCGGGCAGTGGACGTGGAGAATAACAATGACGTGTGCATATTGCTGTAGGACAACTAAAGTGGACATAAAATCGTGATTCTTGCATATAAAGCACTAACATATTATCTGCCGGTTCCAATAACCTATATTTGATCTTACTTGTAGGCAACAATTTTTATTTTTTGTATGAACTTTAATATCCTCAATTATCTTTGGTAAACGATGCGCCTTTTGAGAGAGTATTTTTAGCTACTTACACAGAGACACATTTCCATTAATGTAATCGAGCTACATTCAGTTTCAGTTAATATAGTATGAGTTAACCATTAAAAGAGGTAGGTTATTGAAACCGGCCTTGAGTGACAGTATTTTGATCGCCCTGATTACTTTATAAGTACACAATTTGTCGATATTCCACTCGCGATACTAGAATACTGTTATTTTAAAAGCGATATTTAACGATCACGTTGTAGTTTGGCGAATTGGGGCCTACCACGACCTCTTCTACACATTAACAATTTAAAGCATTGTTATCGCTTTTACTTGAATCATTTCCTTTTATATATTCTGTTAACCCGCAGACAAAGTAAATAGACAACCAAAATTTCGCCCCATAATGTCTTGCCCGGTGTCGGGTACAGACAACTTAGATTTAGATGAACTTATATTTAGAAAAACTTACGGACAATGACACTCCTTGTATCAATCGTGCTTTTACACGTTTTATGAATATTTTCACATCGCGTCTTAAGATTGGGATTTTATTATAGAATTATAAATAAAGACCCTTAAAATCGCTTAACTTGCTACACAGGCGGTAAAAGAGCGTAACCGTAACATTTTGCACCCTTATTCTGTCGAAACAAGGACAAATCAGATTTTTTTTTACGTTTAAGGCGGCATAAATTCTTTCACTCGGAATATAATGTATATAAAAACGACTTATACTTGCAAATACACC
>DWPQ01002946.1:0-10022 GCA_018251795.1 Perichares adela | reverse complement strand
AAACTAAGTTAAGATTTTGCATGTACCCTCACTGCGTCTTTATTACATTTATATTGTTATTTCTCTATAAGTGAATACTGTTATTCTTTTGGGAAATAAAATTCTTAAACCACAGCTTTACGCGGACAAAGAGAAGAAGTATTGTACTTACTTAAAAAATAGGAGTTGCGAGCGTTCTAAAGGCACCCCCATGTGGAGTACGTTTGTGTCCATATAAATATAATAAACGCGCTGTATCCAAGTGTATAAATAGTGACGTGACGAGGTGGGCCGTGTTCCGCAGGTACTGCGACGTGTTCCAGCGGTGCCGCGAGGTGGACCCGTCGGGCCCGCTGGCCACGCTCCGCAAGCTGCTGCTGTCGGACGAGAGCCTGGCCGGGTTCCGCCGCTGGGTGCTGCGCCACTGGTACGCCGTGCTGCTCATCTTGCTCGCCGTTGTCGCGCTGCTGGTCAGTATCATTGAACTGTATGGAAATGTGCAAACTATTTCGTAGCAGATCTATTTCTTTTTTTTTTACATACTACAAAAACTTTCTTTCATATATTCAATACTAGATGGCGCTGTTAGTTATAGGATTGACGAGTACGAGAAGTGTAAAGTAAAAAAAAAAGTTAAAGTTACTCGTTTAAAAGGCACTTGTATAGATGTTCCAAAGAAATGATGTACATGCATATCGTTAATGCATATATATACTTGTACATGTGCACACAAATATTTAAAAACAATTTCTTCTGTGTGTATAAAACACTGTGTTTAGGAATATTTTCGACCACACTAGAAAACTAGAACTCTTTATTTAACATTAGAACAATACTTTTAGTTCTTGATTTCGTCGGTTATACCTTCGGTATTGCTGATCTTCATGAGTGACAGAAACTGTCTTCTACTTTACTATTTAGCTTTATATATATTTAAAAGGTAAATAAAAAAGGTACAATATTAATAATAATAACAACAATAGGCGGTCTAATCATCAAGTAATGTTATCTTAAAGATAACTCATTTAACTATTACAGTACATAGATGTCAAGTGTCTACATTTGGTATTTTTATTTTGTTCTCCAGCGAAGTTGCAAGACTTTAGACGCTGCCATAGAACTCGAAGTTAAACAGTAGTTATCCCTGGAATGTAGTGGTATGTGTGTATACAAGAGGTACCAAATAAGTGTTGTGTAACGCTAGAAGTGTGCTCTCATCACGGGGTTTTATTTGAACACATTTACTTATAGTATTTCAAAAGCTAGTAAAGAATCATGTTATCGTTGTCTGGAATTTCCGTAAAACTGTCATTAATCATATTTGTACTCGTCAGTAAATGCTCTTAACGTTATCAAACATGAATCATGAAGATTTACATTGAATGAGGATCACGATTGCTACAAAACAGTTTTTTTAAACGTTCCATCTATTTAAATTTAACAATTTATATATACAACGAAATTCATAGAAACATAATTAACGACGTTTGAAGGCATTATTCTATCATATTTTTATATATGATGAAGCCTTTGTGATTTATAATGTGTTTAGACCTCTTAAAATTCATAAGATCTCAATATGTAGATGAGAGTTCTTTATAATGTTCTCAAAGGTTAATTAAGTCAAACCAGTGAGCCAGTACTTTACTGTGGCTTTAACCCTCTAAATGTTATCCAGACCCGAGCCCAGCAGGAGGACAATTATGGCTTGATTATGATGATGAGATTCAAATTCATCACTTTTTCAAATTAGTAAATCCGTCTATGAACCCCACTTAATAACTATATATTGTTTGTGAGTGTTCTCTACGGATTAGCACACCGCCCCCTGTCACAGACACGAGAGGACCACGTAACATGTTACACCACTCAGCAACATATTTTCGCTTTAGAAACATTTTAAACAACAAATGTCTCAATGAAATGTGAAACGATATTTAATATAGTTGCAATGTTCGCAGGTGGCCAGTACGCGTTTCCTCGGCCGTCACAGCAAGAAGCTCAAATCCGTCACCATCATTCACTCGTCCACCACCGAAACCGTCCGCCTGCCTGACGCCACAGACCAGGGATTGATCGTTCACACGGCTGTCAGGTAATGTGGTATACAGTGCATCTATGTTATTTATTGTACACCAATGCCTATCTATTATGTCTCCGCATTCTCATGCAATTATATTATTTACACTGCTTTATTTGCATGAATATGTGGAGACAATAAATATCATTTTACATACTTAGCTGTGCTACATGCCACCTAATAAAGTATGCAAAATTCTTAGTGAAAAATATTAATTAAAATTTAATTATTATACAATCGAAATTCACACACAGTGGTACATTCCAAGATTTAAATTTGTTGCTTAAATTGTCATTAGATTCAATCAATGTATCCTTAAAAAAGTTGTGTTTTTTTAAATTAAATATTAACTCGAATTTTCATACGAATTAAGCGAGGCTATTGTAATTATTGTCATTGCAGGTCTAAAGTTCCTCTTAAAAAGAAAGTTGCACTCCGTACCAGAGCCTATCGCACTAAGAAAGATCATCCGAAAGGGGACAAAGCGTCGCCTTCACACGCTATTAAGAAACGGGTATGTATAGCAAACAGAGGTTGACTATTGTAAACGGTGAGGTAGGGAACCCATCTAATGATATGAATTTATTTCCAGAAACCAAGCGCACAACCAAAAGTAGATGAATCTCTTAAAGTCACAAAAGAAAATACAGCTATCGTTACTAACGCCGAAGGAAAGTCACCGAAACACGTGATTCTGTCGAAACATAAGAATAAAGTAAAGAAACGAAAAGTGAAGGTAAAGAAGGAAACCATCGACTACAGCTCCATGCAAAAGCATCCCTCGTCGCCGACTAAAGATACAGAAGCGTTAACAAAAGTCCAGAAATGGCTTTTGAGCTCCCCGCAGCCGACCGCTATTCCTAAATCGAAGTCAATCCCGCTGGGGCTCAACGACCGAATGACGCACAGGCCGGCTCCAAAGGGTACACGCAAGACCAGACCGTCCAAGAGTGCCACCAATCTTCTCTCCGGAGAAAAAGCTCGACTACAAGTCGTATTCAAGCCGCCGTTCAGATTTAGTGTTAAAATTTGCAAGAGTGACAAAACAAAAGTCGTTCTAGACAAGTCATCCAAGCCCGATGTGGACAGAAAACGCCACGACGTTGTACCTCAACAGGCTTGTCCTGTAGACCCGGCTAAAGTCAATCCTCCTGCTAAAGTTCCAAAACACTCCAATGCATCTAAAAACATTCCAGAAAATCTAACGCCTCCCAACGTTAACAAAAGCGACAAGTCACAAGGTACAGAAAAAGCCGATCACGGGTACGCAAATCTTCTGCCGCGCAGCGCGAGCGACTGTAAGCTAGGTAAAAAGATACCCGACCTCAAAGTGCGGAGCGGACACAAGAAGAGCAACTCGGTCGGACAAAACCGAGACACGACCGAGAGTAAACAGAACCTAATATCTCAGGAAGACTTCGACAACAATACGCACGTGTACGAAAACGTCGTCATGACGCAGGACGCCTTCGTCCCCAAGAGCTGCAGCATGCCGCGGCGGCAGACCGGCGCCGTCATATCGCGCCAGAGCAGCTACGGACACCTACCTCGCGCGCAAATCCGCCCACATAGACATAGCACGAGCAACGTGAGCAGGTCGCGGAACAGCAGCACCAACGAGCCGGAACACTTCTACAACATCATAGAGACGCTGAGACGGGACAACGCCGACACCTGCGGCACCAACACGACCAACACGACCAGCTCGTCGGGAAGCAGCCGCCCCGAGGGCTCCGGGCGAGGAGGGAGCGGAGCGTCGCGGGCGAAGCTGAGGAGGCAGCTGAGCGAGGTCGAGCTGGGCCAGTCGCAGGTCGGGGACAGCAGCCTCAAGGGCTTCCAGCTGGTGGTCGGGAAAGACAAGCTGAAGCGGCAGCTGAGCGACAATGAGCTGACTAGGTCGCGGCTGCAGCTTGCGATGCCGATGTCGGCGGGCGCCGAGCCGCGTCAGCCGTTCTGCTGGGCGCCGCGCGCGCGCTCCCGGGCCGCCAAGCGCACCAGCTACACGTTCGGTGAGCTGAAGCACACGGTCCCCGACGCGGCGGAGCCCCCGCCCCCCGACCCCGCGCACGTGTCCCCGGACGACTTCTTGAACATGATCGACAATTGAACGCTCTTAGCTTTCTAAGTACGATTTAGTAATTAATCGATGTGTATATTAGATATTTGCGAGGTGTATCTACCGGCCGATGTAAATATTGTAATTTGCTTTTAATATTAAGACTAATGTAACCAAGCATTAAAACAGACCATTGCTCAGCTTCTCTATCGTTATAATTCGGCTTCAATGCCGTTGATAAAAGACGATTAATTTAAGTTAACTTATTATTCGTTTATGGTGTAAGGATTATTCACAAATATCGTTTAAAATTATATTTAAATACCATTATATACCTAATAGTAATAAACTTCATTATTTTTGTAAATGAAAAATGATCTGCAAAACAGGTTTTTTGCATAATAAAAAATTTATAAGAAAACCCTTTAATACCTCTTTTACAAATAAGAAAACTAGTTTGTGTTTGATTGAAATCTCTGAACCAAGACGACTCAAAATAAAATACATTCATCCCTCATTACTTATTGTTTATTACAAATATCTCCCATTATTTCTTTCATCTATCGCCAAATTTCATCTATTTACGAAGACAGTAGGAAAATTCAAGAATTAAAATATTGTATTGTCTCTATAAAACGATCAATGTGGGTTTTTTCATGTATGTGTTGATCACTGAAAAGCATAGTAATATAGTTTTATAATTTTCTCGTTCACGTGCCCGGTAGTTCGCTGGCAATGGTCTAGTTTTACTGACCCATCTCTATAAATGAATCTCTATTTTTTCTACATACTAGTACCTATTGTACAAATTTACTCATTATGTAAAGTGTTCATATACTACTTATAATTATTTTATTATATTATTGACATATACTATTGATATATACGTATTACCACATATTCTTCGTTATGTTAGTTTTGATTGGAACATAATTGCTTACTTATGTATTCAATCGCTATATAATTGCGCATACAATTTGCGAACGTATCCGCTGTTTGTTTCGCCGATAGCTGTCAATTAATACGTCAATCTGTTAAAACTTAAAGATATCTATTGAACTATACTTCGCACTATTATTCTTCGAGAACAAATTATTATGTAATTATAAAGTATATGTAATATAATAAATTAATGTTTGGTCACTATAGGTTTCTGTGCGTCGCATTACTTGTTAATTTACAGATTCGATAAAATTGATTAATATTTTCGTGTAAAACTTATTAAAAGCTGTTTTTATCTCAAGGTTGTGAAACGGTCAGTGGAGTACGTTATAATTACACGAAATACATAAACTTATACTAACCAAACATACCAATCATTTGAACAATAGTTTTAAGGAACGGATATATAAACAGTCTGTGTAATAATATTTTTCTATAAATATTGGATTTAACGCAAATCAAAATATAAATTTTGTTTTAACACGTAATCGAACTCGAGGGCTGTAACTATTTAATTATGTTCTGCTATATCTGGGATGGAATATAATTTTATACCTAATTCGATGTATTAGTATGACAATATTAAAGTACATTATGGTAAAGTTAATATTTAAATGTTGTAATAATACTTACTGTTAATGTGCATATCTAGTAGGTAATCGGTACAAAAATTAAGTTGTTTAAGTTTCCGCCTGAGTTTGAAAATTGTGATAAGAATTATAACCGCGAACTTAATATTGAAATAAAACTCCGGTATTAATTAATTAAACATGTAAAGTAAGGTCTCCAAACTCCAGCTATGCCAATTAACCGCGGTTATGATATTAAATTAAATATTTGGATATTTGCACTAAATATTTTTCGTTAAATAAATAATTTATATTGATTACCTGAAAAGGATATCGTTGTGTACCGTGTTACAGTTTATTTTGAACGTACAATTAATCTAGATACAAGTAGATTCCTATCTCAGATAATCAGAATGTGTTCCGATAAGTATTTGGGTGACGTAAAAAGGTCGCGAATGCTTTGCGGCTGTGCCACAGCGTCTATGAGCTTCGTCGTAGGGAGGTAAGGGTAAAATGTAAAAGCTAGGTATTGTATTGTATAGAAAACGATTTCTAAGACGATACTAAAAGTATTGGAAGTGTTACAAATTTGTATTTCAACTGAATCTGGATATTGTAAGAACGTCCAGCGGCTACGTTCTTGCTATGTGTGGCATTTACTCATTCTGTTTTAGTGCGTGTCTTATGATAGATGTATATTAGGGATGTCATGTGACTTTTCTTACAGTATCCATGTCAACATTATAATACCTATATTAGTAAACGCGTATCCGTAATTATGTCGCTCTCATTATTTGATTCTCTTAAGATATACCTACTCGTTGCAGTATTCTTCACCAATTTAAGTCGTTGATTGTGAATTTTATATTGTGATCAGAATCGAATAACTACTTATTTATGTTTAATATGAGTCCGTAGATGTCGGAAATATGTATTAATTACTGTTAGATGAACATTCAGATTTAATCTAAATACACAATAATGTTAGTTTTATTTTACTAAAAGTAAATTTTTAATCTTATCAGGTTTCTAAAGATTGTACGATTTTTTGAACATGATCTCACTGTATTTGTTCCAAGTGCCTTATGAACAAATCGATGCATTCCTACTTACATTCCATATTGAAGAATGTTTACATATATTACGTTTATTCCTCTCCTATTTATTTAAGCTCAATGATCTAACAAAAATTTAATGGATTATTTTAACTCTTAAATTATAACTATAATACGTATGCCGTCTTCAGTTTCAGTACTTAATAGTCTGTGATAGATATTATTTTATATTTTTCTCTCTTTAAGGTTTTAGTTACCTACCTAATATTTTTTTTACTTGGTGTATTCGATTTTTTTTTTGTAAAATACAAATTTGTAATAAATTCATTTTCTAACATTTCAATATTTTTTTTCTGTATTTTTTAAATAATAAACGAATGCCACAAACATATGTAGCGATCTTCTTTTATTATAAATTTCCTGTTAAATATTTTGTCTGTGGTTCATTCATTGTCTAAAGAAGCAACCACAATGGACATTGAACAGCTGATAGGATATTAAAAAAAAACTTTTTAACCATTCTTACAATAAAGTAAGACTATTTAGGTTGATACATAATGCAATTTTAGTAAGAATAGATACAGCACACGAGTTAGCGAATTCAGATAACCAATCAATACTTTTTCGTCATTGATTTGTATCCTGGCACGTTATAATCGTTCCATTACATTTTAATGTCAGTTCTGATGTCCAGTTCAATTGTTTTACCCATCAACTTTGTAACAAAACTTGATTGCATGTTTATTTTAACAATCTTAAGTTACTGATCCTCTATGGCGCCCATTCGGTATAGTCTTCACTATGAAGATTATTCTGAACATTTGATGTCTCGATTTGGGAAGTTATTGCAAATGCAATCACTAGTGGATATGACGCTGATGTGTAGTTCACATACTTTGCGTGTTCATAAAGCTGTTCTTGCTGCTAGTAGCGCCTACTTTCAGGTAAATAATAAAACCATGATAGAGGTACACAGAATAAGCATAGTTTGTTAGTGTTGTGTTAATTCTACAGAAAGAAATGTAATCGTTGCTATTCTAGGAGGTTTTACAAAAACAGGCTGGTGAGCCCTTAATTATTTTGAAAATGCGCTTTAGCGTGCTTAAATCTCTGGTGGAGTTTATGTACTGTGGTAAAACTCAGTGCCTGGAAGAGAATTTGGACGAATTAGTATCTGCTGCACAGTTTTTGAAGATCAAAGGTTTATCAAAAGTAACTAAAGAAGGGCTTGGTATCACTAATCAAAGTAAGTTTCTGGTGAATTTCAATAATATATATATAATATATTTCAAACTGAATTTTAATAATTAGAAGAGCAAAATTAAGTTTTTTTTTACCTTCAAGGTGAACTTCCAGTTTTTACACCACCAGTAGTAATAAATCGACCTCCACAGTCTCTTATAGACTTACATTCACAGGTGAGCCTATAAATATATATATAGTTTATTTAATTAAGCACTTCTCTAGAATTTATTTACTATCTTAATACAATTTATTACCTAAGTTAATAGACTACGTATAATTATTCTATCATGTAATACATTACATACCTACCCAATGATAGCCTAGTGGTTTGAAGTCTTGCAAGTTTTCAAATTAAATTCTATTAAACTGTTAGTATTTTCCAAAAGGATAACGACACTATCCCTCCGCCCACACCGCTACCGTCGACAAATACAAGCCAGGCGGCAGATACCCTGACTCGAACTAATAAGGTAAGTAATTATCCATATCGAGCATCTAATCAGCACCAGAATGCTTAACATAATTAGTATAAGCACCAAGGTCATCAATGTTAAATCATGAACTTAAGGAGCGAAATACTAATTCTTCCTGGTATAATTATTACTTGGTATGGAATTCCGTACCAAGTAATAAAAATCTAAATTACCTTAACCTTCGCGAAGTAGGTCTACTAGAATAATTCCGAGTTCATTGACCGTGAGGAGTTAATTTTAAACGTTAATTTATTACGTTTTATAGTAGATATTTGATTCTGTAGATACGTAATTATATACCTATTAATTGTGCCATATCTGAATGATCTTAATCTATATACATACCCGTATTAGGATATGGTGGTACGTATACCCTTTGACATCGAGAACGGTGCAAGCAACTCTGCGACTGGCGGAGTAGATTATGCAGACGGACTGCATGCCGTGCGACCTCGCCGCGGCCGACCTAGTATTAGGGTAAAACGCTTTAACTATAAAAAATCATATCATAACATAGTTGTCAGATATAAATAAAATTAGCATGTAGACGCACACGTTGTCTATACCATTTGTACAAATAAACTAAGTTTCCATCTGGTTTATAGAATTCAACGACTTTAACAACCGTAATTATGTAGTTAACAAACTTATGTAGCCTAATAAATTTTATGTAGTTAGTATAATAAGCTAGTAAGTAGTATAATAAGCTTAGTAGTGATACTTAGCATTGATAGCCTTGTGGTCTGAACACCCGTCTTACTTTTCAAAGCGTATTTATTACAAATTATTACTTGTTTTGGTGAAGTAAACATCGAGTAAAAGCCTCAACATATAAGAGTTCTAATGTTTTTGAAGATATTACGTGAAGATTGCCAACTCGCAGTAGGCTAACAGTGTCCTCAGGCATGAATTTCTTGCAATGTGAGACCCGAGTCCAGCATGATGAGGCTGTGATGACGATGGTGATGAGTTTTAAAAAGCGCATCAACTCAATCACTTTTCGTTCATATTCATACAATACCTTCATATTTTGATCTAACCTAAATAGAGTCGTGTAGAAAATGTCTTATCACGTTTTAGTTGTTAATTTAGGTCAATTTTCATTACATAGTAAAACTTATTTTTATTGCACGGTTCATGTGATAATGATAGTTTTTGTAATGGATACAACAAGTCCGATACTACATTTTTAATTCCAACTATATAGCCCGGATAGCTCAGTCGGTAGAGCATTGGACTTTTAATCCAAGGGTCCAGGGTTCAAGTCCCTGTTCGGGCGATTATATGTAGACTACATACATATTATACTTTTAATAGAACATAACACTATACGTTTTAACAGTTTTATTGTTCAACCATTTAAATAAAGTTCTAATAGATTTCACACGAATATGTAGAGTATGTCAACGTTAATAATAGTATTTTTTATTCTTCCACTAGCTGACCCATCAAACTTCGTACCGCTCCCTGGATGACGTGACGAACATCAAATGTTTGACAGGTAGGAATAGTTTCTAATGGGAAATAAAATTGTTGTTTTTAATATTTTCCTTGCATTCTTTTCAAAGCTACTCACCTTTTAAACCTTCCCTGGCTTTCCACAAATAATTCAAAAACAAAATT
>DWPQ01002945.1:0-10027 GCA_018251795.1 Perichares adela | reverse complement strand
CGTTTAGTGCACTTTAGTCTTTAGTAATGTTGAATGTCGTAAGGCGTCACGTATCTCCTTCAGCTATTTCAAATCGAGATTGTGTCAAAGGTTGAAGAATGATAGTCAGTAGCATGCAATAAGCGAAGCGGTTTGCGAATTGCTTTAATCGATATCTGTCTGACCCGCGGGCAGCACTCTTTAAGATTGCTTTTGCACCGACATATAACGATCACTCGCGATGGGATGCCGTCAGTCATTCATGTGTAAGATAATGGCGCGATATCGGTAACCTTCATCAGACTATGAAGATGTAATGCGATGTTGCCTTTCACTAGATCACTAACGACTCATGCAGTTAACAGACTACTAGACAACACTGGCGGGATTGCGATCATCGAGTTTGAGACCGACAAATTTCTACGTGAGCCGCTCCCACGTTGTGAGTGGGATGCGAGGGCCCCTTGTGTCAGTTTACCCTTCGCGAAATGTTAACCGGTAAGAAAACTTCGTTATTTTGTGTCCACGCAGAAGCAGGAGTAGATCGAGTCGTTGGCTACAGCAGTTTGCAATGAAATATAAAATTAAGCACGTGTACTTTATAAAACAAAATTAAGTATCTTGTGAAACATAGAAGGTTTAATAAAATGGCAGAACTAAATTACAGACACGCCACAAGTGTTAGGTACCAAATGTAAAATTATGTTACAGTTTATAGAATGGAAAATGTGACGTTGTCTCAAAAGTACCGAAACAAGAAATGTAAAAAGGTTTAAAAGTTCAACCCGAAATACAGTCCAAGGACTAGGGCTACTCGGAATGCACGTGTGTTAAATCAAAAGCAATTTGGAATACACAAGAGTGTATGAATGAGTCAATGTCGGGCGGTAGACGGTGGCGAAGGACTGTATTTGAGGGGAGTGTAGGAGTCTGCAGGTAGCTCGAACTCACCGATGCTCGCGATGTTCGCATTCTCGCGAGGCGTGACCAAAACCAGTTTGTCGAGGCCCGGGGCGACATACTCACGTGGTGCGAGGGATCAGACAGGCTTGTGTCTTGTGTGCGATATATCCCTATTGGGATCTCGCAAGTTGTGGAACACAACTTTTGGTAGAGCCGTCCGTAAGTACGGATCCACATGTCTTCCTTCGTTATTTTCATCTGTCACAAGTCCAAAGTGTTAGGATGTTGAACGATATCAAATATCAATATTAGGAAGTCGCCAAGGTACAAAAAATATTTCGCATAGCATAATGAATTCGAGTTGGCATGTGATGAAATGAAGAAGGTCGCAAAGCGCGCGAAAGCTTTGCACGCCAGCAGTTGTAAGCTATACTCACCGAAGTAAGGAAGCCTGATCCGGGAGCCTGGTCAACACCCAACAGCAGACGTACAAATGTTATAACATAATCCTTCACAAAGGCTTGATAGAGAAGCGTATCCAACATCGAAGCCGAGAAAACTGAGCCAGCGGCGAAGGGTAGACGAAACATATATGATATGTGCGAGCCACGCTCCTTTTCACGCTGCGAAATGGAACACTCGATATTACGTAGCCACACATTTTATTACCTATCTAATCATCAATATCAAGTCAAACGAGAAATCAACTAACCTTTTCCATCTTGGACAGATGCAGAGCATATTTGTCATGAGCCCTGAATTGCATAAAACGCATGTTAGAAGATTGTGATAGTTCGGTAATTGACCGTATTGATGGAAAGAATCTGAAAAAGGAGGATATTATATAAAACATAAACATGTAGAAACCGTTCGGCATATGATTTCAATAAATAGCTTTAAGTTTCGCGTTAGATCTATGTGCGTTGCGTTCCCTAATACGCGAGCAAAATTCAGAGGTTCAGATATATGTTGTAGAAGTTCTGATCAGAACAATATTCGCATCAGCTACTTCATTGTAGTATTTACGCATTTCATTGTACAAAGGTATTAAAGAGACAGTCTTTGTAGTATAGTATGATAAAAAAAATTACTTGAACATAGTCTGCACCGCTACTATGGTGTTGCAGTCAGACAGGCTGTCTTCCTCAGCTGAATTGGATAGTTCTTTATTAACAACCACTACATTCTCTGCGAGAGTGATACCAGCACGTAGAAGATCGTCCAAGCTGTAACAAGTGAGGAAAGTGAATTAGACAATTGAAAGCTTATCTTTATAACTTTCCCATCTGTTACTCACCTATCGATCGTCCCCAGCATCCAGTAAACTAGGGGGAAGTAGGATATGGCATCCAAGAACGCGATATCGGGTCTGCGTTCTAGCAGCAAGATAATCGGATTAAGCGAGGTCTTGGACCTGAAATGTGCTCGCAATGGGATAATAAAGTTATAAATTCCATTGGAAGCGTAGTCGGCTGCCAGAATAATGGTCTTGTTTTGCCACTGGTATTCCTTAGCGTTTCGGTAGGCACAATGCTCGCAAACCTGCGCGAGCTGTAGACAGCATAGCGGTTTCTTCTCCTTGAGAAGATAGCAGAGAGTTGGACTCACACCGATGAACGGAGACACCGGCGGGAATCCTTTGACGATCCTGCAAACGTCGCGGACACACTTTATATAATCACACACATCACTTCAGTAAATTTATCACGTTACGAGATCAAAAGGAAAGGCTGAAGCGAAGCTCAGTCAAAAGATAAAAATAAGTTACATAAAATGTTTACAAGTTATATTAGGTTTCATTTAATGATACTTACAATACATTCCTATAAAACTAAAGAAGTTTAAAAGTCATAGGCGTTTTACATACAACTATCCAGAGGAAACATTCAATATACGGGCACGCGACCGGCTCTGTGAAGTAACTAGGTTTAGTGCTTTCTGTATGCTAGCATTCACAATAGAATCAAGAAAAATAACATGCTTAGGGATAGTGCTAGTCGACACGTAATGACTCGAAATTACATAGTAAACGAAGGTATATCTAATTTATCCTCTACAAGATTGATTAGCATTACCTTCGCAAGTAAAATTGTGAAGTAGGTACGTTTATGTGGGTAAGAAAATCAGCGTACATTTTTTGGCTCCACGGGATGTACTTCAAGAAATAATCACCACAGGTCCTTGAATGTGCTTAGCAACCATATTATAGAGGATACAGACAACATGTCTGACAAATGTAACAATACTATGAATTACATTACGGCAGTTGGGTACCAAAGTGGGGGATAACCTGTCGAGGTTCAAACATGTAATATTGATAGAGTTAGTAAAATACATCTATCACCAATCTCAAAGACGACCATCGTTTTCTTGTTAGCGATAAATCTGGATCATCTTGTAAGCAAGCAGATTCTATCACATGAATCAGCCATTTAAAAGCTTTTAACACTGCTGTGGTAATATATATCATACTATCACGGTAGAAACCTGCTCAAACGATCCTGGTACATTAGTGGTCTTACCTGGAGAAGTCATTCCGCCAGGCGGAGCGCGCGTCGTGACTGCCCAGCGAAGTGAGGCTGCTGGTGGTGACGTCATCACTGTGCAGGGGACAGCTCAAGGAATTGTGGTACACGGGGACACAGTCAGACACTTATACACACAAACACTATTCTCTATGAGAGCTTTGTAGCATTTATACATTCATAGGCATTCATTGCCGACAATATGTCTCCTCGGCAATTACGTAAGTCTTCACAAATTATAAGACAAACTTTCAAATGGTTTGTAACGTTAATCTCATGCACATTTAAAAGTTTACTTTAGAACACCTTGCAAATTTGTTTTACTTGGTTAATTTACAATAAGGTGTTCCGATTGTCTTATAAAAATTGTTTTGAAAACTATTTCAGACCAATGTACATGTAATGATTCTAGCACATGCATTATTGTATGAGTGTTAAAACAAAAATAACATTACATTACAGAATCGTAATGATCATGACAAATTAAGGTGTTATGATAACTATTACAGTTGTATGTTGAATGGTATTAGGACTTATAAATTGGTAGCTGAATTTTTCTAATAGTATGTTTCATTAACATACTATTATTTGTAAGATTATAACGTGATTATTTGTCAATTCCTCATTACTTCTATTAGATTTTTTGAAGTTCAAACAATTTCAATTTGTATTCTGGAATACAATAGCAATATTTGAAGATATTGAGAAAGGTAGACTTGACAAACGGTGGAGCACAAATTGCAAAGCAATGCGGAAATAAACAAAAGCAAAAAGAAAAACTTACGAAGTAACAATGACGCAATGTGCAGTGTGCATGCAGTCTGGATCCGGTCGGCTAGCTACACGAGTGAATGTACAGGCTAAAACAATCAAATAAAAATGCACTGTCGTTGGCGGCCCACCCGAACTCTGCGAAACTGAAGTCAACGCTGTCAACGACATTAAGTAAACCAAAGTAGACATCACCACCAAAACTTAATCTCTAACGTTCTCCAATCACTTGTCTGATAAGGATAAGTTTTGCTGATGTTGTACAGAACTACATCGACGCTGAGTAACATTTAGTTTAGACAACTACAACAATGATTTCGTGTAATTAAGACGTATTGTAATTAACTATAAACTCAATACTGGTGATCTGGATTGTGATTCAGTTACTCAACGTAGACAAGAAAAAAGACGTTCATAAAAAAATCTATTGGACGAAATAGAGTGGAAGGGTAACAAAGGGCGCGTGCGTGCGTGTGGTCGCGAGGGTGTTTGAGGGGTGCTTACGCGATCTTCTCGGACGGCGACCGCCACGGCACATCGTCTTCTAGCTCGTCCTCGCTCTCGTCAACTTCCTGCGCCTCGTCCTGGTTGTCTGAAGCAATGTTCAGGCTGCTAGTCACCATGTCGGGCACCGGTAGTATTGAGGGTCGCCGGCTCCCTGCAAGCGCAAGTCCCTGCCAATTTTCTTACTGCCCCGTCTATTTTACTGTGCGCTATGGTCCGTACAAACGTCGCATTCGTTGCGGAATACCGTTGTGCGGCATGCAATTGTCGTCTATGCCTAAAATTCTATGTTTTGTCATGCCCATTGTTTAGTCGTTGCTGACGTTAAGGTCATCCAAACCGCGTCTATTCTGCACTAAGTTTACATTGTACTGTTTCCGCTACGAGACTAAATTCTTTAATTGATCACCCCTCTTTTCTTTTTGTATAATTTTGATTAGGGAGCCAGCAGCATCAACTGTTGTGTAATTAAAGATTAGGAATTAAAAACACGAAAGTTAAATTATATCGATTAAGAAATATAATATCGATATGGAGTTCCTGATGCTTGTCGATTTGGCAATATATTATAGTTAAATGTTGTACACACACAAAGTAAATTGATTGCAATTGTATTTTTAGGAAATCGTCACATCATCAGGAGTTTCATTCAATGTGTACGAATTCTTTGGGAATTAGCTATTGTGTACATACTACAAGTTTTATGCAGTACAAAAGCAGATTACTGACATTGGGCAACGTTGGCGGATCAAATACTGTTTAACTTTTGAATGGAGTTACATAGCGATTAGTGTTATCTTTATGCCTTATAACATACTTGTTAATTGGACTATATTGATTTATCACTGGTCTCACCATTTAAAAAATAATATTTCGAAAGTAAAGTGGGCCTCATTTGATAAAGTAATATAATTGCTACAAAGTACATCCAGTTCACTCAATAGTTACTACTATGTTACGTATGCATGTGTTCACACAAACAGAGCATGCATATGCATTGGTGTACAAACAAACGAGTCACACTGGTGTGTAAGCTAAAGAACATTTTTGCGCAAATCATAACGGTCACATTTACTTACAAGTATGTGTCTTACCGGTCTATTGTTGGACCGGACCTCAACTGGTAGCGCAAAAATATTCCTAGTGGCTCATCTATAAAGTAAAACACATCACCACTATTGTACCAACAATTAACATTGATCACATCTATTGTGTAAACGCTACTTGGATTTTAGTGATTTTGGTGAGTATACACTATGCATATTCCTTTACGTGATACACTTATGTGGAACAGAGGCTACGAATAAATATACCATAGAAAAAAATCTGTGCTAAGATTGCAATTAAACGAAGACCACCTAAACAATACACCTGAAAGCATGTCACAACGCGATGTGAATTTACAGTGTGAAAAATCTACTCATTAACTTTCTTGATTCTTTTCAATTTTCCTTTATTAATTTCGACACCGATACATTTTGGTCGAATGAAGCTGTTAAACTGAATTCTGTACTATAAAGCTGTAGAGATGTTGATGAGCTGTATAGTATATTTATTCGTAGTTGAGAACAGGCGTACATGGTTTCAGTGGACACGAGTGTTGATACCTGGTCGCTGGGGGATGGAATCGGGGCTCAGAAAGTTGTTGTCCGGACGCGGGAGGAGCAAATGACTGTCAGTAGCGCTGTCCGTAGCCGGCGACTCCTTGAGGCAAGTTCGTGACTCAGATGTCGATGCACCGTCGCCCACTTTCGCTGCGACATAATACAAATTAATATATTCTCCGTCTATGATACTATACGTCTATAATTTATGGATGAAACAATGATTTATGGTAACCTTATTGTCGTTATTCGTTCAGATAAATAACTTACACACCCGATCAGCAATCTATTTACGAATAAGAAAAGTAACACAGGTAGATTATACTTGCCCTACTTAAACGACAATATCATCATTTGGTGGGATTCAAAGTTTTGTTTTGAAATATTTTACTCATTGATATTAATTATTTTAAACGAAGTTACAAAGAGATTCTTTATCTCTCACTAACCCAACGATAACCCTTAACTATGTGGCTTTCATAATATTGGTCAAGGTCTGTCGTTAATGAATTTATTGAACAGTATAAAGAACCATTCAAAACAACATCAACTTTATGTCAACATTATCAGATTGTTATAGGAAAATTAAATAATAAAGAATTCATTTATACTGTAACAAGAATGAATGAATTAATACGATAACAAAGTAATCTGGACCTACTATTTATCATGAAATGAAGGTGTATGCCGAAGCCAATACAAATGCAAATTATGATAAGAGAATGGCAGCATGAGCCAATGATTTTACAGCCACATTATGGATCTACATAATTGGTAATTAACCAATGAAAAACTGATATTGATTTATCTGCATGTGATAAATGTGGAGCATAATGGGACAGCTGATGATTTCACCAGGCGCAAGGTTCTGTGGGAATTTCCATCATATCGATATAAAAAGTGAATGCGTAATAACCTTAGAATCTGCTTCTTAGAGCAAACTCAAATATCACGAGAATCTCATTCAGAACGAGCGGAAACGTTGCACCGAGTGGTTTAGCCCGAATGCATGTGCGGAATATGCGCTTAATAAATTCCGCAAAATAAATGTATTATGTCTATATATTACATATTTTAGAGCGTCATGCAACTGATACAATAATTCCGACGAACCAAGCATCACCAAACGGCAATAGACAATTAAAGGGACATCTTCAAAGTGGATGATGCTGGTTGTCTTGATACGCATGATTTCAGCTGATACAGACTCATAGTATCGTATCCTTCCTTCGACTTTGCAGTACATCTCAGAATCAGAAATAAAATAAATTCGAATTATATTAAGGTTACTAATAAGATATACAAAATATACAGACCACAGTGAAGCTAAAATATCTGTACCTTTCTATTTGAAGGAAACCGAAAACTTCGAATTTAATTGGTAACTTCTCTATATTTTATGTTTATTGGGTTTCGCTGTGGTCGGTATACGTTTCAAATCTAAGATGTCTGAGCTGCTCGCTGTCCTTATTTAAGACCCGTGAATGCCAATCATACTCTTTAACAGTCACTTTTGGTAGCGGTAGACATTGAGCAACTTTTAGCGACTATAAAAAAGTAGACTGAATGCTCGCCAGACAAGGTCTGTATCCGGTCTACTTTGGACGATAATTCAACTGTGGCACTCACAGCCGGCGAACTTTAAAATAGCGGATTTAATATGTTTTGGTGATGCATTGGGTGTGGAATTGACAGGAACTTGCAGTATCACTTGTGGGGGACTACTACCGTCTCTCTGCTGCCTATTCCCCTCCTCCGCATCTCCAACCTTCTTCTCATTAGAGAGAAGGCTACATGCGGTTTGGTCTTTAGAAATTGTATGTTTGCTTTCAGCTTGTTTGTCTGAAACCACGAACGCTGAGTTCTCTTCTTTCGTTATGCTCATATAGTAACAGGTATCACTGCCTTTCATGATATGCCGTGGGCCTGGGTTTAAGAGGATTGTGTCTTCGTAAAATTCTGGTAGTTCAGCTGGGCGCACTCCAACTAAAGCCACGCCGTATCTGGAAAATGATTTAAATTTGTAAGCTATTTGAATTGCCTTTACACCCTTGTCGTATTTAGGTACATTACTTACTTTCGATGAGAGTGAAAGCTAGCATACGTAAAGCTTTTTCCTTCATACTCCCCAAAGAATCGACTGTCCCCAAGTACAATGTGATAAATCTCATTTCCTGAGCATTTGCCGTAAAGACGATGCCATTCTTCTGGTGATTGTTGGCCTTCTCTGCAAAAATATTGTATACATCTAGATGTAAGACGTGAATTATTAAAAGCATATTTTGTTCGTAATGATTTCGAGGTAAACTATAAATATGTTTGGATGTTATGAATCCATCGTTATTTATTTATTTATAGTTTTCTTTCATGACGTTTGCAGAGGTTTTATAGCCCTAATGATGCATAAACTAGATGGCTATAAACAAATTTCCTCGACAGGCTGCACCCCTCAAGTAGTTACACAATATTCTATGCAGCAGCATCATGCCAGATTTTCAAGGATGTAGCTTTATTTCATTGGTCTAGTGCAATTTTCAGATATGATATTATTTCAAAATCGATACGATAGTCGCCAAAATAGCATAAATCAAAAACGGGCAAAGAAATATTTTATTACGTCAATAGATAAGCAATGAGTAGACCGATAACTTAAGTATGTCATATTATGGATATCTTTCACAGCAGTGCCATTTCTGGTGCATTGCCAGCCAAGAAAGAGTTATTTTACCAATTAATTGAGTCTCTGATATAACAAGTTAATATTTCATGGATTCATGTAGATTATGAATCCTGTACTTGATTGTCGTCGGAATTGATTAAATTAGTGACAGATGTTGTTCCGTAGGGAGTGTGTGGCAGGGAATATCAACGTTTGTCCAGTGTACTGATATAATAAAGTTATATGTATAAAAATAATGACGTACTGTCCACGGCTAGTATGCAGGAGCAAGGTGACAAGAGTGGAGGCACCAGGGCAGGTGCAGTTGTTGGCAAGCAACGCGTACTTGAACTCGTCTTCACAAACAACGTACTCCGCGAACTTCACGTGTAGCTTATTCTCTGGGCGAAAGATCTGGACGTATTGAGGTACGTCAGGTGCGAAGTCCTTTACGGCCCAGGATCTGAAATGTTTTCAGTACCAGTATGATACTGCTCATGTCGAACCTAGTTGAACGTTGGTATCTCGCACAAAGAACCCATTATCGAATACTCCATTTAGAGATCGAGTAACGCCCGCATATAATTTTTGAATCAGGTACAGTCATGTTAATACACCTGATGTACAGAAATTGTTTGCTAAGGTGAAGCAAGTGAGATGTTTGTAGAACAAATTAAACTAAGACATCATTAACGACCACAGTAATAAATTCGACAGACAGACTACTATTAAATCCAGAAGCGCCAGTATTGTGACTTTGTGGTCCATACCCATACAGATGTCATACAGAGCAGTAGCCATACTGTCACCGATACGGGAGGCAGATTGATAAGGACTTAGGTTATCTGCTGGTGCTTCAGGAATTTAGACCGACATACCTTAGGATGGTATGTTCATCAGCAGCAGTTTTATCAGCGTAGTTTCTAGCGGCCAAAATGAAGCAGGCTTCGGCCTCGCTCATTCGTGCCCGAATAAGGTCCGTGTCTTTTAGGCATGAGCCCTGGATGTAGATCACACGCTGGGCCCAGATTGGTACCTGACGAGAAAAACATATCCCTTTAGCCCATAGTCCGGGACAACTT
>DWPQ01002944.1:0-10027 GCA_018251795.1 Perichares adela | reverse complement strand
ACTTAAAATTAAGTTTAATGTATGTATATTTTGTGTGCTTAGCTGGCAATAAATAGATTTTTGATTTGATTTGATTTGATTTGAACTCTAAGGAATTATCCCAAGAATTATACATTACAAAACCTTGCTCATTAATATGGGAGGTTAGAAGATAACTACGTCCGCGTGAAGCTGTAATGGCCGCTAGGGCCAACAGGAAAATGTCCGTCAGAAACAAACAAGAAGTTGCTGGGAAGCTTCGGAAAGGAGACTTTCCCGGAGAGCCAGTAAGAAGCCGATCTTCCGCTCCTTATTGGCCGACAACGCGTCAATAATGCCTTTGGGGTCACCTACGTCCATTGGCGACGATTGTCACAGACGTCTACAGGTGACCCCTACCATCAGCCCGTCAGACCTTTTGCCGGCTATGAACATATGAAAAGCTCCAAAAAGGTTACCTCAGACTCAAAGATAAATAGATCCACTTACACCCCTGAACTGGTATTGAACTGATGATAGTAATAATAAACAGTTTATGAGCTAGCACGGTACCCGAGGGAAAACCGTTTAAGTCTGTATCAGACTCGTCTTAGTAGGGTTCCGTATACAGCTTATTGGAATAAAACTTCTACAACTTGGGTCTTAATATCAAATATCATGGTAGATATAATAATTTTCTGTGACAAGTGTCCGCTATAAGGTCAAAATCATATACTACTAGTTTGAACTTTATGGATGTAAAGGAGCTTTATTTTTCTAAACTTTACGGATTTATGTAACCATTGACTCCAATCTTCCCTGTTCATAATGCTTCTTCAACAACGAAATTGGTTATAGCGCCATAACCAGTCCTTTCTGATGCAGACCGAAAAAGGAACTCGCAGAAAGAAATAGAATATGACAAACAGGCTGACACACCGGAATACTTCTGATTGTTTCTGTTGGACATTTTGCTATTGGCCCTAGTGGCCTTTGCAAATCCAGAGAAGAATCTAAACCACCGAAGAGGTGGTAAACCCTTTTCGAAAGAAATGGAGCGTCCTAATGGCAGTCCTTGTACGATAACGTATAGTTCTACTTTTCATCAGAAGTACGGAACCCTGAACACCGACAGAACTAGTTAATTCTCGGAGCGCGCCTTTTTATAAATGGCCGACATTATTTTAAGAGATAATTTGAGGGCTGTCGGAGAACGGCAAGTGAGTGTCGTAAGCGCGGATATACGAGTACGGCGCTGCCTCGTAAATCACTCGAGAGGTGCGGCCCTACTGTTAGCGGGAGTGATTACTTATATATTTTCTTCTCTTTAGTCGGTCACTCATGGCCAAGTAAACGTGATTGCGTCGATATAGTACTGGGAAATGGACAGTATATTTTCGTTTTCTTTATCAAGAGTTTCCTGACAATCCCATCTCAAATTAAGGAACTGCCATATCACAAACTAAAAGATCGTATTAAAAGCATTCTCTTGACCTAAGGTTACTACAGACTTGATAACTATTCAGACATTTGGCCATGATTATGTTATACAAAAAAACGGGAAAGGAATACTAATAAGATATAGCTTTAAGTGTTCTCTGTAACTGTGAGTGGGAAAATACCTAGTCATCGTAAGGATTTGCAGAAGCTATGGCGTAAATTGAGTTTCGAAAAGATCAATTTTTGACTTGCATTTTTGCCGATTAGAAACTTTGTGTAGCATACACAATGAGTTGGATTTTCTTGGATTTACTTTTTCATCAGCACTCAAATCGTCCTGCGTATAAATTTTCATTATAATTAGCGGATTTAAGGCCATAATCAGCCACGATAGATGAATCAGTTTATTAATCGTGTTGATAATAATATGAGAAGTCCTGTGGTCGTTAACTCGCCATCTATGCATAATGTATGTAATACATGGTAGTATTATAATTATGTACAATGTTCGAGCGTGATTAATTTAATTTAAAATACGCATAGAAAGAATAGGAGCGAACTCCTTCATTCAAATATGTTATTCCATATAACATAACCTTGACGTTATTTTTGCAGTTTTGAGCGAACATAATTCAGGCTGATTTAAATTCTATAACTAAGAGTATAAACACCAATATCGATTGGGAAGTGTTCCGAATTATCTTACAAAAGAATAATCTATTGAGATAGAGACTTGAATTTTAGAATACTTGACACATATTTTGGCACTAAATTATTAGACTCCCAGTGTAAGGTATTTTTGCACTCTGATATAATAATTCCTCCTTCCGATTCCAACTTCAATTTTCAAGGCATGGTCGGTTAAGGTAGTGGTTTTACCTAAAATAACTAAATGGCATTCTACCCTCCTAGAATTCACCGTGAATTTTACCTGTTTTGGCTGCAGTCTCCGAGAGCCAATAGAAGGCGGATCCATTGGATCAGTGTCAGATATGGCTTTGGTGATGATGATGGCTGGTGTCTATAAGCATCAGCGATTACTTAGATACCATTAGAATTAATTTGCTAGTCTGTCGGTTATTGAAATAAGAAAATGTTTAGACGATTTACCCGCTATCACCCGCGCCACTCACCGGGAAACGTCGGCCATGTACCAAACGACAGCGATTAATGTTTTAATACGTGTTCGCAATAATTTAATAAGCCGCGGCAACCTCCTCGTATTCTTTTACAGACCGACTGACATTTGTTCTTTATTATGGCTAATATCCTTGTTATCGTCAGCTTGTGGTACATTTCTTCTCTGCTTGCAACTGAGGTTTGGAGCAAACTCATCCATGCTGTTCCAAGGTGGATTGTTGTTAACACGTTGAGTGCTGAACGAGGTTCAAAACGCCTTGTCCGTGTCTCGCTTGTGGTACGGAATAAAAAAACGTAGACTTCTCTGTCGTACGGAGGATGTAACTTCCATTTTGGTCAATGTAGAAAAGAAAATATGCATTAGATATGTGCTACTGATCTGATCTTAATGACGGTGGGGCTTAATAAGCCTCGTACCGACTAGGTATCAAAAACAGTGCTGCAACCAACGTGTTAGTGGGCTTGTTTTCAATTATATAGTATAAGAATCCCGAACATTATGCCTCTGTCTTACTTGCCACTTTCCTTATTTTCTATTTCCTGTCTCAGAGAAATAATTTTGTTGATCAACAAGGCAAACTTGAAATCTTTAGTTCTTATCGTCCATAAGCATCAGTCAGTTACAACAACAATAAAACTACTTGTTTACCAATACTTGAAATAATTGAATTTGACACATCCATCTTTAGCGACCTCTTACCATGTCAGTGATGAAAAAATGTTTTAATCTAAGTGAGGAAACAAGATAGAAGATATGTTAGTGGGTGTGTATTATTAGATGTTGCACACATACAAACCTTCACGTTTTCAGATGCAATCAATGATGATCCGATTGAGTTCCCACAAGCCGACTATGACGACATCACTCCGAAGAACTCATTGTGTATCACGCATCCATCACCGTGTAATTCAGTTCCAATAGCCAATTCAATTTCCTATATTGAATTCTGACGTGACTGTTGATCATACTACCGCCATTGTAGAAAGGATTACATCGCTCTTATGTAGTAATAGTTAAGGTTTAAATTAGCTCGACTGTTTGGTCCTCGTTTAATGTGTCAGACTGGTCATACAAAAAGCGATAGATTTTCCCAGTCAATAACAACATGTAGCCATAAAACTCGCCAGAACGTAACACATAATTCATAATAATCCATTTAACGCGAATTGGCATCAACCGATTGAATCTATTCGTTAAAGCCACGCTGTTGCTGCAGAGTAGGGTGACGGTAGAGGTAACAGTGTATAAATAGTTTAAAAATTATAGTTAAATAAATAAGTATGTATAATTATGCAGAATAGATAAGTTCAAGCTTATGTAGATATAAGTTCACCTGTGTATTATTTAAGAAATGTTTTCAATGTTTAAATTCGGTGTAGTTTTAACTCAAAATATTTTAATTAACTTAGATCAATAGTTGATGATTGGGGAGTCCTCAACTGTTGCGTCTCCCGCCTTACAACAGGAAGAACGGGTCGACTGAAAAACAGTGTTGCATGTAGCCCTGTGTGCGCGTCATACATTAGCTGAGGCAAAAAATCCTTTAATACTTATAATGAAAATGTAGGTAATAAGATTTTTCACGTTTTTTGTTGCTTATAATACATTTTCTGTCACAAATTACACACTGATTATTTTACAACTTCCCAAACAATTATCAGCAAATAAATATTTTACAACATAGTTATTTGATTATTATTTGAACTGTCACACTTTTTTTTATCTTTACATCGTATTCTCTGATAAAACCTTATCTACAGGTCGTGAGTCTTTATTGAGACCTTTATTATATTACAAACGGCTACAAGCCGCCATTACCGCGTGATTTATTGCCTCGATTTGAGCGAGGCTGGTAATTATGGACGCCTCATTATGCACGCTTGTGTCATGTTTGGCGTGTAGCAATTGACTCTCTGTGGGTTAGTTACTCTATGAACGAGGATAAGGTGAGATTGAATTATTGTAATTAAAGTATAGGTAACAAATCGTTCCAAGTTTAAAATCATGCAATATTTTTTAAGATTTCAAAGTCCTTCATCTATCCTTCGGCCCAACTTCACTTAGGACTTACGAGGGACATGGGATCTAATTCTACAAAACAATAATATGCGTTTATTATTACTATTACTGTTCAATTAGGTCGTAATAATCAATTTTGACAGATTTTGTACCCTGTTAAATATTTAAGATCAATTATTTAGGTGAAAAAAAAACATCGCGAGGAAACCTGCACACCAGAGAATCCTCCATAAAAAGTTCTCGGAGGTGTGTTAAGTTTGCCAACCCGCACTTGGCCAGCGTGGCGGACTAGGGCCTTAAACCCTCTCTGTGTGAGAGGAGACCCGAGCCCAGCAGTGGGATAATTATGGGTTTTTACGTATGTCATGTATGTCACAATTACACACATCGAATTACCTCCCAATTAGCGCTATAAAGTTTGGTACATATCGTCTGTTTTTTTTACTAAATGGCATTCTAATCGTTATTAGACACGTTTAAGTTAAGTTTTATGTGCATACCAAAATGGTAATTAAATTAAAATAAAGCAAAACTTGAATTCTAAATCTATATCTAATAACTAATAATATAAAGCTGAAGAGTTTGTTTCTTTGTTTGATTTTACAAAATAATATGAGTATATTATTTTGTAAAATCAAACAAATGAGCTCAAGTTACAATATGAGTATTGTACGAAATGATAGCCTCGTATGTTGAATGTTGATCTCCTTTACAAGAGGGTTTGCATTCGAATTTTGCACGCAACAAATGTGTTTTAAAGTTAACTTCGTAAGAAAACCTGCTTATCTGAGTTTTTTATAATACCTACCTACTTTCAAAGGTGTATGCAGTTTGCCTAACCGCAGCTTTCCCAAATAATATTCTTTAGACTTAAAACAGCTTATTGTGGGAGAAGGCCTGTGCCCTCATGTGGGACAAATATGGTATGTGATGATAAATGATGATCATAATAATTCAATTTACATTAAAATACGGTAATAGGTACTAATTACTATTAGTCTACCCATCAATTATTTCCTCTGATGAGTGATACAACTTACTAATAAGTATTCAATACCTATATGCATAAGAATTCACAAACACACCTTGCAAATCCATTTGCGATACTAATTGTACAATATTATTTCTTATTAGTATCTTACTTCACATTTCTTACGACGTTTATTACCAATTGGGTAAAAATCATGCAATAAATTGTTATTGGAATGTTTTAATGTTTACCCTTACAACAGTGTACCCTTACCATTTAAGTTCTACAACACAATTTCAACTCCTAAACTCGACTTTACACTATTTTAATTTTTTGCACAAGACAATTATTCGTTGCCTTCTATTCTACAAAAAGGTCAGTTCGTGTATTAAAAGCAATAACTGCGCAGCCATTGCTTACCGCTATCGCTGGCTGCAATGCCAAGTAATTAATAAAATTAACCAGGCAAGTCGTTTACATGCAAATTTTATGGCCCCACATTCATATGCAGCGGTTTATAATGGAGAATTAACCGATTGAAAAAACTAAAGTTGGTTTTAGCACGCACGCCACGTTCTAGCTTTCAGGGCTGTAGTGGAATCTTGGACTGTTTGGTAGTCAATTACAATTTAGTAACAAAGTAAATAAAATATTTTCTAAATATAAATATATAAGTATAGATGAATATATAAATGATAAGGACGCTTGGAAATCATAGTGTTACGACCCATTCCAATCAAGTTAGACCCATTCTTTATTTGATTGCCTTAGATTCATTTTATAAGATGTGCTGAGGAGCTTTTTCGCAGTTTCTTTTCCTCAATGACAAAGCACCTTTTCGAACCAATATCAGAAGGAAGACATGACGTGGATAAATGTATAGGCTGAATACCCAAACGATTAAATGATTTTGAATTTGAATGACATTTGATGTTTGAATGTAATGAATGAATTTGAATGAAAATTGGTAGTCACGATGTATATTGTGCGCTGATATTTGTACCTACTTTCATGGATCGTGGTCTCTGTGGCACGTGATGCGAAGCAAAACGTTGCTAGCCGATAAAAATGCGGAAGATCAGCTTATAACTGGCTTTTCGACACTACAAATAAACCACTTTGAAACATTTCAAGGTTGATCCCAGAAGACGGTAATCCAAAACTATCAAAATAGACCGTCCGCATCAAGAAAATATTATAATACTTACGCCTTAGATAAATTATCATGGCATATTTCAATCATTCCATATCTCACGTCTGTAATAAAATTCAGACCTTTGATGATCGCTCAAATGGAATATGAATTACTTTTGGGATTTACGACCATTTTACATACATTACAGTTTCTTTGATGTCATTTTCTATGAACATAAATTTTTCAGGGTAACATAAAGAGCTCCACGCGTTATTAGACATGGAAATTGTTTTGTGACACACGGTCGCAGAGAATGAAAAACTTAATTGTATAAGAATTGTGTCTAAAATTTAGTGAAGTGAAAACTTCTTTAAGTACGTTAAGCACTTTTCTGGTGATGAAAAATCATTGAACTCGCACCATCGTCATCTCCTGTCATTCTGAAACGCTGTTATTTTAGTTGCTATGGTCACCAACCTTAGAGTTGACTATTCGTATATATATATATATTTTAATTTTTACTTCTGTCGGCAGTTCATAAGAACCCCCCATAAGAACTGCCCCCGATATATTTTTGTATATATCTGTTTAAATATTCAATGTTTTTATTATATGAAATGGCTTCGAAACACAATACTCCTATGCCAGTAACAATTCTGATCCTAATATTTTTGATATAAAGCCAAAGATTTAATTCTATAATATTGAGGTATCACCTACTTTTTATTAAATTTTTATAGTTCTGCATTTATTACGCATATAATTCAGATTTAAAAAGGGTTTATTAATAATTAGGAACTATTTTTTAAATGTAATTGAAGCTTAAAGCTCGATAGCTTTGTTGGTCAAACGTTTAGTTTGTACATCCCATTACACACGTCTCCGCCTCTCAAATAAATCTGCCTTTACAACTGCGTAAATTTGTCGATGGCGCGATTTTCGTATCCGGTCCGCCTTTGTACCGGCATCCTGTTTGCATTGGTCTTCTAGGAAACCCCACCACGATAAATAAGATCACCCTCGATCGTAAAGACAATAAAAATACGACTTCCGATTTCAAAATTTATGTGGTCACATATTAAAAAGCTGCTGGTTTCGTTAACCGAAACAGTGATCTTGTGATAACATATAGACAGACATATGGCGATAGGGAAAGAACGGATTTTATATATGTACTAGTGAACCGCCCTGGCTTCGCTTCGGGACCCGAAGGAATCTCGGGATAAAAAGTAGCCTATGTCCTTTCCCAAGTTCAGTTCTATCTTCATACTAAATTTCATCAAAATCGGTTCAGTGGTTTAGACGTGAAAGCGTAGCAGACAGACAGGGTAACTTTCGCATTTATAATAATAGTAGGGATAGCCGGAGCAGAAACCACATACTGAAAATTTTGCGCCCCGTTTACTTAGAAATACCTACGCTCATTATTAATTACCAGTTCACAATCACAATATTTATATGGGATAAGGAAATAAAACGCAAAATCTTCTTTATACACCTTTTATTTAATTTAGACATATGACATCTTAAACTCGTTTTAACAGCTTTTAGTCATCTTCCAATTTGTGTCCTTCAGTTTCCGTTCATTCCGACTGTCATGAATCTGTCATACTTGTCATCGTTCAGAAATATTCAACCTAAAATATTAAATCCTACATTCTGTTGAATTAAAAATCAAACAACCCAGAACTTGATTTTTTTTATTGTTCTAAATCTTAATCTCCAAACATCCAAGCATTTTCAATGTAGCGAGTGTGTTGGGATCGATACATAGCCGAATTGGAAACATGCTAAATATTTACCTATTAAACATTTTACGCATTGTATACTTATAAATACGCTCATTAATAATTAACAGTAACATTTTTATATGTAAGTAAATAAAAATCAAGTAAATTAGCAATAGTCACGCTGAAGATGCTATCTTGATCACTACACTCCATGAAAAATATCATATTTATCACAAATAAATCCAAAAACTCCTTTCTTAATTTTTGTTTATTTAGGTTTTAATAATATATTGAAAGAACACACAAGCATACATAATTCATAAAACGTGGGATTTTGTACACAAATTCAATCCATTGAAAATAACACTAACAATACTCGAATTGACCACACATATATTATATTGTCATGCTTAAATATGAAACATGATATTTAATATTGTTACCACGACAAAACATCAAATAACACTCCATAAGACTACATCTGCCATCGTTGTCACGGAGAGCAAGTCCGATTCAACAATAGGGTCGGTTAATCCTATTACTCCCTACATTGACCAACCATTCATCAAATACACATACACGTACACACACATCTGAAACAAAATGTGAATATTTATTCGTCTTAAACGTTATTAATAAATTCTTATGCTCATCTTAGTTTTATGTTTATACTAACGTACAATTAGGTTAGTATAAATATAAAACTATGGTTAAGAACACATGGGGTCACGGGAAAGGGGATGAACAACTCAGACCTTACCTTAATGTGGTACAAACAGTTCGTATATTGTAAAGCGACTGTTTCCTGATCTTAGCAAAGCATAATATGCATACACGGTACACATACCAAAATAACTTTTTTTTATAATTTTTGTCTGTTTGTTCCAGCTAATCTGTGCCGGCTGGACTTATTTCGACGGGACTTTCACTGGATGATGTATTATTATTTCATATTATATTTATATTAACAATAACAAGACAGAAAAAATAGTACATTACGATACGAGCGACCTAAGTGGTCTATCATTCCATAGCATGGAGTTATAGTGCAATGATAGACCATGTAGGTCACAAGTGTCGTATATTATTTTACTAGCTGTGCCCGCGGCTTCGCCCGCGTGGAAATCAGCGTGTCACAGAGTATTTCCCGCGTAAACCCCGGCCCCGCAAATGTTCTAGGATAAAAATAAGCCTATAAATTGCTCCACAACTATATCTTCCAGAGCAAATCCCATCAAAATCAGTTTAGCCGTTCCTGAGGTTAGCCAGGACCGGAATAACTGAGAGAAAATGAACTAATATTAAGTATCTAGGTGGGAACATTTTCATAGCAATTTTTTTTTTAATTACATTAATTCGAATATTATTCAATATATTTTTCAGAATAGATATTTACAATAATCAATACAGCAAAGAAAAAAGTTTTAAAGATTCACTAAACCCATAAAATATATACTTGGAAAGAGCGGTGGTTCGCGGACGTAAGGTTTTCGTGGCGTATTATTTTAAATCTGCAATATCTTCTAAACTATTTATTTGATTCAAATCAAGTAAAGAGCAACATTGATCTATATTAAATGGCGAAGCTAACGGGCGCATTTATTTAGATAAGGATTAATACTGAACAGAAGAAA
>DWPQ01002943.1:0-10028 GCA_018251795.1 Perichares adela | reverse complement strand
GAAGCCATAGATGGTGAAGCGCACTACCTTAGTAAAAGCCTATTCACTCTCTTCTTGAAGACACTCACATTATAACCCGTACTTGTTTGTTTGTTTCTGATGGACATTCTGGTGTTGGCCCTAGCGGCCTTTACAGCTTCACGCGGACAGAAAAGCGAGCTTGGAATGCTCAACCAGAGAAGAACTACTAAATTAGCGAATAGGGAGTGAAACCTTTTCGAAAGATAGGGTCTGCGAGCTTCCTAAGCGCACCCCCTGTAGGGTTCGAACCCGCACTTAGGTAGCATGGTGGACTATGGGCCATATGGACTATATTAAACCCGCTCAATGTGACAGGAGACCTGAGAGTGAGTGAGATAATTATGGGTTATTACAATGATGATGATTATGATATTTTTAAAGTTATTTTTGTTAATATTTGAACGCAAGTATATAACCGCACCCATCGGTTTACGATGTCGCAACAAGTGACAATTGGCCACTGTGACTCTATGAAGCAATTTTGCATTTGTGTAAAACGACCACTTCGTTTTAAGCACGACAATTTGATTGTGTTAACTATTGGTTTTGATCAAAATTGTACATTTATTGTCATCGTTTTATTTACGTCTTTTAAAGTTTTCTATGTTGTTGAAGATTTGACAAAGATATTTAGATCTCCGTTCTAATTTTTAAACAATGCGTTGTTGTTAAGTTTAACTGTGCTTTAAATTTGTTTTATTGTGTCTGTAACATTTGGACTGATTTAATTTAATTTAGGATTGCTGGGAGATGAAGTAGAGTGAGTAGAACCTTTATGTAATTCATAGTATACTTTGTGTAACGTAAAAGTTATTTTATTGAGGTATTTTTCAGGTGCTTATTTCTTAGTAACTGCAGTTAATGAAATATTTAAAAATACTTTATAATACAATACAGATTGTAGCCGAGATTTTGTTGTTTTCATGTATTTTTTTGTAAATATTTAACGGATATGTAAATAAATTACCTTCATGTAATTCATAGTATTCGTACCTTAGAGGAAATTTAATTGAAGTATTTCTCAGATGTTTGATTTTTAGTGTCTGCAGTTAATACAATATTAAAATACAGATTGTGGCCGAGATTTTTGTGATTTTTATTGCATTTTTGTTATTAACATTTAACGGATATGTAAATATAGGACAACAATTTACTTAAGATAGGTTTACAATAAGTTGAACAATTAATCTATTCATAGTCCGTAGCGTAAGCAGTAGTTGTCAACTAAGCGGAGGCCCTGGTTTTATAAAAACTATTTGATTTTTATAAAAAAAAATGCTATTTGTTACGATTTAATTGTTTGGTAACCTCGGCCCAGTAATCCTATTGCTGGCGTGCGAATGTGCAAAAATTGTTTACATTGGTCAAATGTTTACAATGTTAAATTAAACAAACCTTCCAGTGTTTACTTTTAATTATTCATTTGGGAAATTAAAAGAGTACACAAGTAGACCTAAATCCCCAGCGCTCGTAACTAGGTCGTCGAGTAATAGGGAAAAGGCATATTTGTGTTAGCAATAGGTTCGACAGAGGTCAGCTGAATGAGTTTATGAAATTCGGAAGGAGTATTGTAGTTGATGTGTTGCCATTGTTCAAACAATTTCGTCCATTGACATAACCGTGTGGCGTGTGGCAACACAGATTATATTTTAACGATTTCCACACAAAGGTGCGGTTTTGTAACGTTTCCGAAAATCTTTCAAGGTCGTTTTTCTGATAAACAGTGATTCATAAATACGTTTTATTGTATCGCCTGTCGATAGATCAATGTTTTTGAAAATCTTTTAAGTTTTATTCAATCCGTTGACAATTTTTATGTACGATGTTGCAAGCAAACATTATTTGTTTATTGTAAGTACTAGCTGTGCTAGCGGCTTGAACGTGTCTTCTGAACGGGAGGGCGTGGGTTCGAATCTTACACACTTCGTTAAATTTTTCAAAGTTATGTGCGTATTACAAATTAATTATCACTTGCTTCGGCGAAGAAAAATATCGTGAGGAAGCCTTGAGAAGAGGTAAAGTGCTTGTGTGTGTCATTATATATATCCATGTTACTTGCCACGTAGGTGTATGCATGTGTGTGATTATTTGAGCGTCTTATTTATCCAACACATTTCATTTCATGTGTAACTTTTATCTAACTTCCACTTTTTGCTGTTTAAGTATTTTCAGGCAATTTTGACAGTATCATATAATGGGAAACTTCAACTTAATTGTCGGGACTTGTCACATGTCGGTATGGTAACCCTATTCAAGGGTACCAACCGAAGTATGTGTAGATGTGAGTTTACGACAACCATAAACAAGAGACCGGATCACTCAGGTCGTTAACCTCTTTAACTACGTATACATATTCATTGAGTAATATTATTTAATTAATTAATTATTTTATTATTTTATCTTGCAAATTATATTTAAGTTGTAAGTCAGCAGTAGTTTCAAAAGTTACGTGTCTATTGAAAATTAATGATTACTTGCTTTGGTAAAACATAGTAAGGAAATCTGAAAGCCTGTATAATGTTCTCGAAAGTCAAATCACGTGGTGGATAACCCTCGCGAGAGGAAGGAATGGACTGGGAATTATGGGATGTGACGATCAAATATTGGAACATCGAAAAGGAAAGGTCATAATTGAAAGCCAGTCGTAGCATGGCATGTCCTGTGCCATTCGACATTGACACTGACAAATGATTATATTTCTTAATTGAACCCAAGGAATCCTTAATATCATAAAATATACGTTGTATATCCTCAACCTACCTTTCGCAGTTAAAGTTTTGAAGAAAAACCGTAACCAATCGAAATACATTACAGGAAATAATACCACTTAAAAAAAACGATAATCGAACGCCATATTCGGCAACTGATCGTTAGGGATGCGCGTTCCCGGAACTGATGCGGTATCGATAAAACCGTTAGCTCACGACATAATTATCGATAAATTATAATCGACCCCGCTCGTCGATTTGAGGGCGATTGTTGTGGGAAAATTTTATGCAATACATTTTAATACAGACTTGGCGTCGCGGTTTAATTTCCAATGAAATGTTATGTGAAGTAATTTTTTTTTTTCATGATAGTAACAGCTTTCAGCTTTTGCTTAATTTTTCATTGTAGATACAATGAAATAACTAACTTCAAGTGATTGTAATTGAAGTTAGATTTTTACAGTCAACGAGCCACTAATGGTAAGTCAACGCCTTCCATTAACGGCTGGTATAATCATCAAAGGTATTAAACACACGCCGTTCGGCAGTTCTGCTCGATCAGCTACTGACATAGATTAAAAACTAAACGAAATACGAAAAAAACAGGACGAAACATATCAAATGAATGATTTACGATTAATAAAACGGTATCTCCTTCCGTGTAAAGGCTTCGCATATCACAAAACAAACTTGTTCGATAAAACTGTTTATTACAAACATATAACAGCGGAACAAAACTAATGCCGTTACATAAAAACCTGTTTACGGTAAAAAAAAAGAAAGTACGAGATCGTCGTGTTACAGTCGAACATAAATCTTATAGAAATACCGAGCGAAAAGTTTGGCTACTAAATTAATGCTGAGATTTGTCACCAATTCTTATTTATTCAATATTAATGGCAAGGGACCACCGTGCATGGATGACGGCGACACCAGACTCATTACCACCGCTTTGCCAGTCAAGGGTTATTATTATATTACCACTTATTATTATATACCTTATTCGTGCCTACCGTAAGCGTAAGATCAAGTGACAAGTAGACCGAATTGTCGGTGAGATTGGCATGGCTGACCGTTAGTGGCAAACTTATATGTGGTGTAAACGTTTCTTTTTTGGACTGGCAATGTAAAGCAATCCTGGTTATTGTTACGTGATCCAACCATGCGGCAGGCTCGTCCGAAAGTTTCAGGCGTGAAAAGATCTTTTGACAATAAAATTAACCAGTAACCTATCTATCTCACCTCTTCCTCAATTCTCACATAACTTCTTCATTGGTAAATTGAGTACACTCAATTTAAACTAACGTACACGTTATCAACGGCTTTCGGTGCTACTAATATAATTTATATTTGTAGAGTACTTTATATGACGGTTTGCAGCTGGATCCGGTAGATGGCGCTATGGTGAAGTTATTAGCAAATTATGCATTTATAAACCGGGCTAAATAATCCTACATCGTCCTGCTCTTTCTAGTGTCAATAAAGAATGAATAAATAAACATGGCCAATGCATTGATCACACGATCATGACAGCATGCATGCAAAGGCATCGACGCGTTTTTTAAAACAGGCTCCAAGTCGTTAACCTGGTCATATTACGCTCCCACGAAGTATCGGCGAAGAGAAAAAAAGATAGCTAATAATATTACCTTATATTACCACAGCCTAACAAACTCTTACATACAGTGGGCCAACGTACCCGTCTAGACAGGTCTTCGTGCATTGCACGCGGGGTGAGACGCGCTCCCAGATTATTAACAGCGTTTGGGGACGATTGTTGAGGATTAGGATACAATCTACACTAATATTATAAATCCGAAAATAAATCTGTCTGTCTGTCTGTAACGTGATTACGGCCAAACCGCTAAACCAATTGAGGTGAAATTATAGAGATACTTGAAAGCCTTGGGATGAAAATGGGCTGCTATTCCGCATTTTTTAAAAGTTTTTCTAAGAATTTTATTATTATATGACAAAGTCGCCGAAATGGGTTTCCTGAATGCTTACATGGTGTACGCCGGCAGAACCTTATAGATACATAAAAACAATGTTCTACAAAAATATTGTCCTGGTCCAGTCGCTGCTTTTCCGAGCACGACAAAGGCTGCCGAGTAAACTAGTAAAGTTAAAAACACTACCCGTGTTGTAGTAAATTATTTTATTATATATTTATAACGGGAATTTACTAAGTTAGTGCGCTTTATCATCCATGACTGCATCGCTATCTATGAAGAACACGATCGTAGTCATGCTAACTTAACTTATGTAAAAAAAATCTGTGTTTCATGTGGTTATCCTATCGAAATGAGGAAACGTTCAAAGACGATTGAACACTGTATGTTCTTACACTGTGATGTTACGTGCAGAACTGATGAGGTATTATTAGTAACTCCTTAGACTTGCCTCACTTGCACATCTTAAGCATCTTAGATCCGAGGTGTCTATTTTTGTGATAATCTAATCTTTCGCTAATTTTAAAATATACCCTCGTACGTAAAGTTTTGCAATCCTACTCACATTCTTAACTAACAACCCATAATTGTCCCATTGCAGAGCTCGAGTCTCCTCTTACAATGAGAGGGTTTAAGGCCATAGTCCACGACGTTGACCAAGTGCGGGTTGGCAGACTTCACACACCTTCGAGAACATATGGAAAACTTTCAGGTGAGCAGGTTTCCTCACTTGGTTTCCTTCACATAAGCAAGTGATAATTGACTTCTAATACGCAAATTAATTAGAAAATTATTGTTGCGCTCCGGATTCCACCGCACGACCTCCCGTTCAAGAGAACGTTCAAAACTATCTCTGTTACTCACAATCATATTTACTTTATTCCATGTGTTACTTATCTTAAGGACGTAGTATATGTGGCAGATCGTTATGGACAGGACACAACAATTTAGAAGAGAGGATGGTTCTTTCCATTTTCAATTTCAAACGATGATTTTTAATATATGTTGTATTGTTGTAACTCCACGCTAACTTAACATTTATTTGGGCTAGAGGAATTACTAAATTTATTACTTTTAAATTACTTAAATTAAATGTGAAATCGTTAAAGAATATTTACATTGCGTATTGCAATAAGAAACATCGCCAGTAAATTCACTTGGTAATTTGGTTACCCAATTATAAAACAACTGGAAAGTTAAAATTTCAAAGTCAAGATTCAAAGATAAACATTAATTTGCATATTAACGTCCATACAGAGATTTCCTAGCACCATTTCGATAGTGATGTGAATATTAACTCAGTGAAAGTTATCGATAAACTTATAATTGGGTAGACGCCAACTGTTGGTTTCTCGGTATGTTTTATTCATTTCGTATTATAATGAGATATAAGATTTCCTTTCGAGTTTTATTGGTGCGTGAAATTACTGCTAATGGATGGGTGTCATTCAATTTTATTAATATTATGTATTGTTCGTAGTAACAACTGGGAAATGGTAATGGTTAGTGGTCGCCATATACAACTTCATCTCCAGAGCATCATAGTTATAATGCGTATTCTGTGACAGAACACATTTTAATAAGGAAACTTCATTTTATTTAATACTCGTTAGTTTCTGAAATATAGGATAGGTATTTTGATTTTTTTTAACATTCCTAATTTCATGCATCACATGATGTACTTGAAAAGCATTTATTTTCTGATTTAACCCTCAGTATAAGTAGATAGGATACTATAAGAAAATAGACGTATGTTATACGGACAGCTAGACAAGCAGATTTGAAAGCTATTTATTTTATAAGGATTCTATTTTTTCATTAGAAGTACGGAACGCTAAAAAAGTAACTATTTGCCATATACTTATTACATCAATGTGATAGTGCTGTTTCATGTCGAGAAAATCGATATCGATAAATTAATAGCCTCATAAATCTTTAACGACTTTACGTCTGAATATATAAAACAAGGCAGCGACGATATAGTATGCCATTTGAAATTCGAACAAAAAGCGTTTTAAGATCACATCATTAAATTTATTCATTTATTGGTGACTTAACAGATGTATAACTACTATATTTAGGTCTCTATAAATGTGATAACTTACATTCCACGGTGGATTTTAGAATGAAGGCCATAAGCTATAAGAAAGCTAGGCAGGTAGAAACCTTACCACCATGAAGCTTCGGGTGTGAACTTTGAGGTAAAGAGCTTTGCGGCATCCAATAGAAAGGGCCTCTTACTATAATCTCATTCATTAGTCAGCGGGATGCACCACAAGCAGAAGAGGTTGGTTTGAACTCAACGATGGATTGATTACCGTTCGTCCCAAAATTTAATAAATAAATGTAATTAAGGATTAGGACTGTATTTTATAACGACAGTACTTCTTCTCAAACTCACGTTAGTTTGTTGGTTATGCCGACTCGTTTCAGTCCATGCAAAGGATCTTCTTAATCGACAATCCTCCAACAAATGTTACGTGTCTGATCTTGGTGGGTTGTGACGTGTGTTAATGGTACTCTCGATACAGGTTATCTTTGGAGTATATTAGCTTTTTTTGTTTCTATTAGTATTAGTTTAAATATTGAAAGCTTATAGTCGTAAACAAGAACATGACTTACGCGGACGGGTTGTATGCATCTTGTTTTGTTTAACGCATATAAGTGCATTAACTTCACTCAGATAGACCGACGGTTGGTCCACGCCCTCGTAATTAATTCCATGTAACTGGCCATTAAATGCGATCCTTAAGGAATAATGGTTCGAGTGAAACGGACGGAGAAAAGATAATAAATATGCATATGTTATAGTAAATCGTAAAAGGTTCGTGACTGCAATTGAAAATATTTTAAATGTGCGATTACAGAACTCGAGAAGAATTTATATGTGTTCGTCTACGTGTATGTGTGAATAAGATTTATACCTATTCCGTTAGGACAAATAATTCACTAATAAAATATTAATGCAATAGAAAAGTTACATCAATACCTTATCGGCTACGTCACGGGCACGTCACGTAATTGAGGAGACTTGGAGCATACTGAAACTTATTCTGCTTTAGGTCAGAGAGACAAGCTCGATGTAGGCCTTTGATATGTCTTAACGACTACTATCTAAAGATTACAGTCGAAACTGACGTACGTACGCGTCTGAATTTTTTGCTACTAGCTCTCAGTCATCGAAATCCTTAACGCGCCTGCACTTGGTTAACGCGATCACTTACAATTGACACAGACCGTGGCTATGTGCCCGTAATCACAATAAACCGCTTGCAATCAGTAGGATTGCAAGCGCAGTTCGTAATTTTTTGCTTCGACGATTGTTTTCCCACCGGAGAACAAGTACCTGGGAAGTAATACCGTTGTTTTATCCCACTAGGTGATGCTCATACCTGACTTGTATCGATGATAAAGAGCGAGATCATAAGAGTTGGAAGTTTTATGTTTATAGCCATCAATCGAGCAGACAGATTATGTACACTAAACATGAATCATAGAATTGTCTTTAAAATATCGCTACAAAATAAATATTATTAATCTATGGAGGTATTTCTTAAATTTAACCATTTTGCAAGGCTCCTTTTTTACGAGGAGGAAATCTTCAAAAGGTGCCAGGTGCCAGAGGACCGACTCAGGGGTATGTGGGATTTGATGGCACTCAATCCCCTACCTCCCGGTGGCCTTCCTCAGCAATAAGTGACAGACAGGAGTTACCGTAGCTCGTATTCCGGTCCCGAGCTATAAGGACAAAAATAGGGATCCTAGGGTAATGTGTGTATGGTAGATAATGTTACGTGATTGTATGAGTGTTTACATATTTATAATTATCAGTTAACCATTTCGGTTAAAGTGGAGCAGAGAAAATTATGTTATATATTATTATATTGTGTGATTTACAAAACCATTATAACCACACTACTATCTCACGATTTCGTTCCCTATGACCGAAACAATTCCGATATGAGCATTTTATCGATATATGTAACGCACAACCCTATCAAGCACGGCTGTCGCTAACAATATGACTGCGCCCACACGGATTCCTATCAGCGAGATTGTCACAGGGTCTCACTTTGGGCCTCGACCTTAATAAACACACCGGTCTTAGCTTTAGCTTTCAAAGGTTCAAATCAGCTGATGATAATGTTTGACTGAGTGTTGACAGGCATAACCTGTCTCATATTTAATTGGAGGTACAGTTCTGCGCAAATTTCTAGTACGTTCTGAAGTTGTCCTTCGTCCCTTTAATACACAGAATTTGTTGTTAGTAAGCCACTGGTGTTGGTGTTCAGAGCGTACCAGATTTGGCAAGAACTGGGCCTGCAGCATCAAATGATGATTGAAATCATAACGTGAATTGTGGTGTTGATACAGTAGCAAAACTGTATTTATTGGTATTGCAATATATGTAGGAAAATAATAATTATCTGCAGTGCTTCTTTTAATATTAACATACAACTAATACTATGCGACTCTAATGCATCATCGTTAAAAATTCAAACTGTTCTTATTCTATAATCATAACTTAAACACAATGTAATTAGAATAATGTCAACTATATTTTTATTTTTTAGAGCTATAAGACTACACTAATATAAAGAATAATAATGCCATCTAATGACAATGAATAAAAATAAGTCATCATAATAATATAAATAAATAAATGATCAGTTATAACTTTTAATACACATGACTATTTCTGTGAATTCATTCAATGGACAACTGAATGTGTCTTAGTGATCGGCTGTATTGTGTGTGCGCAGTGCGTGCAAGAGCGGCGCCTCGCAGAACACACATAGCGTGTTATCCGGTTCAGTTACTGCTATTCGGATTCTATTTTGGTCATTTACTTTCGATGCTGACTGTACGTTACGCTGGTTTTACGTAACATATAAAACAGATAGTATTGATTTATTATTGGTAATTATATAAGTATTTCTTCTTAATGTTTTTGAAGTAAAACTTTTTTAGGCGCAAATAAATGGTATACTGTGGACGACGACAATGCAACGGAGAACATTATAAAATATACGAATAATAGCAAATAAATTTATATATTTATTATGTTTAATATTCGGTAATAATAAGTGTATAATATTACTATTGTTATAATATCCATGTACTTATACTTTTTAAAATCTTAACAAGCTTTTTTTATTTTTAACTCAATAGTCATCTGTCCAAGGTCAAAGAAGTTTTACGTCAACCACGTAAAAAGGTTAAACGCACTCACTTCTATTGCATTGAAACTATTTAAGATGTAAGGACTTTCGTCCTTGAGAACATATAAACCTCGTCTTCCCTGACGGTATCTTTCAAATTCAAATTTGAAAGATACCGTCATTAT
>DWPQ01002942.1:0-10029 GCA_018251795.1 Perichares adela | reverse complement strand
ATGGACATATTTTCATATGTCAATTGATATGCCTGATAATCAAATGTACCGTAGCACATTTGTGAATGCGTGGACACCAATGCTGCAGCAAGTGTCACCCCACATTCCCTGTACTCGCCCCGCAGTTCGAGCCCAGTATTATCGCCCTTATTTCCGACGCCTGAGATGTGCACAGCACACACCCAGTATTTTAACAAATCCCGTCGTACAAATATTATCGAAGCAGTCACTTCTTCGGGGTACCCCACTCATGTACGGCGGAGGCGCTCATTCTTCACACCAGCGAGGTTGTCTGCCGATGTTCGCATTCGTAACTGTAACATAAGTACAACAATTACTCACATTCAAAGAAAGATGCACACGTATCCGGGCACCATTCTCCTTTCCAGGGGACCATATATTGGGCTGCCGCCTGTGTCGTTTTCCCTCGAGCACCAGTTAATAATTTTAACTCATATCTGTCGCTAGGCAAAACTTTGGTGACTTGATAGGGTCCCCTCATCCCTGAATCCAACTTGCCCGAGCTCTGAGAATACTTTATAACAAACACCAGGTCTTGAAGTTTAAAAACCCTTGGAGGTTTTCGGTGTCGGTTCACGCGAGAGTTTTGCTCTGTTTGGTTATTTCTTAGCAGCTCACTTGCTCGAGTTCTACATAACTCGCGCCACGCCAGACGATTAGGATGAACGTTTTCAGCTGCGACGTCTCGGACCAGGACAAGCAGTGTAGGAGTGGTAGCATCAGTGCCAATTAATAAATTCAAAGCGGAATATTTTGTAGTTTTTTGCTTCGTTATATTTAGCACTAATTGAAGTTTCCATAAATAATCAGACCAACAAAGGTTTTTATTGCTAACCTCTATACGTATCATATTTAGCACAGTTCGAATATAACGTTCTGCTTGGCCATTTGCGTGATGCATTTCAGGTGTGATGTAATGAATATCGCAACCCATATTGCCAATCAAATTTACAAAGCTAGAGGCTTCGAACATGCGTCCGCGGTCGCAAATTAGTGATTTTGGAACACCAAATAAAGCAATTGCGTTGCTGAAGGCACGCTTCAAATCATCTGCGCCCTGTCTATACATTGGATATAACAAGGTAAATTTCGTGAAAGAATCAACAAGCACAAGTACGAATTTATAACCATTAGATTCGGGCAAGGGGCCTAAGGCATCAAGGTGGATTGTATTAAAGGGAATGTCTGGCTTTTCCCATGACGTAATTGGTTGTTGAGGAGCTCTAGGAACACGTTTCTTTGATATACAAGTAAGACAGTGGGACACGTATTTATTTACAAAAGTTCTAAGACCGGGGAACCAAAAATGTTTCAATATCAGATCTAATGTCTTTTCAGCACCAATGTGTTCATGTTCATCATGAAAAATTCTTAGAAGACTCAGTCTATGGCCTTTTGGGATATAACATAATAGGCGGGGCCCCTCTCCGACGGGAGTGTAACGATAGTAGAGTAAATCATTTTGACAGACGTACCTCTGAGGGTCTAAGTTACCTTCGTTTAGCTTCTGCATTAATTCTCGAGTCTCGTTATCAGCATTCTGAGCAATTTGTGCCCAGTTGCGAGGTCTATCAACATAATTCACGTGCGCTGCTAGTGGATTCCTGCTAAGATAATCGGCGTGCTGCATTAGAACACCTTTTCTATATTCAATGGTGAAGTTATAGTCTTGTAAATAAATCCACCAGCGCGCTACTCTGGGTAGTAAGTCTTTTTTTCGTTCTGTAGCCTTTAAAGCGTTACAGTCAGTGATAATCTTAAATTCTATACCAATAAGATAGTGCCTTAAATATTGTAACGCTCTAACAACGGCCAGCGTCTCTAACTCATAGGAGTGATACCTACACTCAGCCCCCTGAGTACTTTTGCTGAAGTAAGTAACTACGCGCTTCGTACCATCACAGTGAGTTTGAAGCAACACGGCCCCATAGCCAACACTACTCGCGTCCGTGTGTAGTTCCGTCGGCAGAGCTGCATCAAAAATTGCAAGCACAGGCTCAGTGGTCAGTTTTTCAATGAGATATTGACGAGCAGATTCCTGTTCTGGTCCCCACTCGAATTTAACATTTTTCTTTAGTAAATGAGATATACTTGCAGTCTTTGACGCATAGCCTTCGATATAGCGACGGAAGTACCCTGCTAACCCTAGGAACTGACGTACTTGTTTTACATTCCCTGGTACTGGTGAGTTTATCAAAGCTGTCACCTTACTCGGGCTCGGCCTAACCTGACCGCGAGAAATTACACGGCCAAGATATTCAACCTGTTGTGTCAAAAACGAACACTTCTGAAGATTGATTGAGAATCCAGCGTCCGTCAATGTTTTTAAAACCTCACGTAGCAACGAAATACCATCTGCAATAGTCTCGCTCATCAATAACACGTCATCGACATAGACTAATACATTGCCAGCTTCAATCAATCTTCGAAGAGTGGTGTTGATAATTCTTTGATAGACCGTCGGAGAATTACATAAACCGAACGGCATCTTCACATATTCATAATGACCTTCCGGGGTCACGAACCCGGTTTTATGAATAGATGCTTCATGAATCGGTATTTGATGAAAACCAGAAGCCATATCTAGACAGGTAAAGAATTCAGAAGATCCTAGGCGGTCTATGTGGTCCTCTATGAGAGGCAGGGGATACCTGTCTTTTATAGTTATTCTATTCAAAGCTCGGAAATCAACGCATAATCTATTCGAACCGTCTTTCTTTTTAACGAGTAATATGGGACTGGCATATTCGGATTCTGATTCCCTAATTATACCTTTGTCCAATAAATCGTTAATTATCTCTCTAACTTTAACTTTTTCTTGATAGGATAAACGATAGGGGTGGTATACTACAGGAGTATCACTAGTAAGGTTTATGTGCATCTGCCCCGTATTTACCGTTGTGGTAGCCGTACCGGATATAAAAAATTTTGAAAATTCATTAATTACTGTCATAAGAGCAGTAAGATTGTCACCCCCAAGTGGAGTGCTAACATTATTAGTTAAAACTTTTTCAATTGAATTAATCTTTAAAACACTATTGGAACTATGGGTCAAATATTGTTTGTCTTTAGTACGATAATAAAGTATGCCGTCCCTGTTTAATACGTCTGTGCCGATAATTATAGGGGTATTCATGCAAGAAGCGGGTACAATTACCATATCAACGTCCAGAGAAATATCTTCAAATTCGATTGTCAGAGTGACGTACTCGCGACAAGGTATCTCTTTATCACCTACGCCTTTGATAAGACACTCGGTAAACTTACGCTGACAAGAAAACAATTTGATAATGTTTGAAGCTATCAAAGAAACGTTTAACGCCCCACTATCTATCAGCACATCCACGGGGATGCCCTGAATGACAGCTGTGACAATATCGTTATTCTTAGTATTACTGGATGTCTCCTTACACAAGTTCACCTTTCTATTCTGATTGATATTACGAGCCTCCGAACGTTCTTTGAAGAAACAGTCGCTTTCTTTATGTCCTATCTTTTTACAAAAGGTACAAGTTAGTAAGGTCGTCGGTTTAGTCGCATTTCCCGATTGTTTATAATTGTTGGGCGCATCTGGTTTCTTTACACAATTCCAGCTTTTATGTCCAGTCCGACCACACGTATAACATTTCGGAACTGGCGTACCGACTTTACGCAATTTCGTAGAATGTGAGGGTACACGAGAATCTAATTTTGTTCGAGCAGGCTTAACGTAAATGGCTAAAAATGAAACCAAATTTTCAACAGTCAGCTCGGCGTTGGCGGCCGCTGCTCGTACTTGCGGGTCCATTATTCCACGAATTATAATTTGCACCATAAGGTCATTACTTAACCCTTTAACTATTCGTAAACGCAGTAACGAACGTCGAGCATATTCGGCGTACGTAGAGTATCTATCTGAATTGGTGTTCATGACTTCATATAGGATGTTTGCATAATCTAGCTTACGCGGGCACAATGGAGTAAATTCTAATTTAAAATTGGACCACGACCTATCATTAGTAACTCATTCGTTGAGCCAGGTTTTTGCGTCACCTTTTAAACAATTAGAAACTCTCGAAAGACATTCTGTATCGCCCCAACCATTTGTGACTTTAGCCCGCTCGACCTCCTCACACCATACAGCGATATCATTGATTAAAGGGTCAAAATTCGATACAAAATAGTTTTGACATTTGTTCTTCATTGTAGTGCTCAAAAGTTCAACCAATGCACTACTTACCGAAGGCGCGTTTAAGGTTTGTTGACTATCGTTTTGTAGATCAGGACGCGATGACCTCCGCGATCCGTTCAATGAACTCTCCTCTATAGCATTAAGACGTGAAATTATCGAACTCAAGGCTTGTTTCACCGAAGTATCGCGACGTGAATGTGACACCCCTGAACGCGAACGCGATTCCCGTGAACGTGAGCGGGTACGCTTTCGGTTACAACGTCGAGAACGTTCGCGAGATAAGCGCCGAGGTACTTCAGGTGTACCACCATCTGAGCGAGTTCGCCCACGCGAACGATTTCGAGACCTAGACCGGGATTTCTCGGGTGTGTAGTACCTAGACCGACCACGCTCACGCGAGCCACTATGTTTTCGAGAACGTTCACCGTAACACCTACGTTTACGAGCACCACGATCTACTTCCGAAGACCCACTACGCGACCGCGAGGTTCGAGGCATTGCAACCGATTGTTTCCTTATGATTACCTGTGGACACAGGCGATCCCACTTCTGATTTTAGGAACCAGAAGTGGAGAATACAAAAAAAAGAACAAAATCATAAACAACCTGCTTATATTAAATTACGTTAACATATATCAGTCTTTGCTTAATAGTTTTACCAAATTATATTTAAAATCAAAAGAAACAATCGACCACACTCCCCCGATTCAGCCGTTCCTAGCCCGCCTAAATGTAATGAGCACAGATAATCTATCCGTTCCAACGCCGACAGATAATCAATCCTCACCGTTGAACGTTCATTCCCTCTATACCGGTTTCTGGTGACGTTACGAATTTACAAACTCAATTGCTATTTATATAAAAAAAAAAGATTTAATCTTGTAAATCCTGATACGGCCTTTCCTGACTGTGACCGTCCTCGGGCACTTCCGTGGTAACTTCCTCTGCTGAGTCAGTTGGAGGCTGCGTTGAAGGTCCCGCCTCTCCGAGGTCGTCATCCTGATCGTCATTACCTAGAACCGTGACAATTGTTGGGATTAGTTCAGAGTCCCTTTACTAGTTCTGCCTATTCGAATATTCATCTCACTTTCAAGGCCCTCTTTCATTAAGTAATTTAAAGTAAAAGTTTCTCAGGCATAAAGATAATAAGTCTTTCATCATTTCACATTCATCATACTGTACGGCCGTACTAACACACCTACATATCAATGGACATATTTTCATATGTCAATTGATATGCCTGATAATCAAATGTACCGTAGCACATTTGTGAATGCGTGGACACAATGCTGCAGCAAGTGTCACCCCACATTCCCTGTACTCGCCCCGCAGTTCGAGCCCAGTATTGTCGCCTTTATTTCAGACACCTGAGATGTGCACAGCACACACCCAGTATTTCAACAAATCCCGTCGTACAAATATTATCGAAGTAATCACTTCTTCGGGGTACCCCACTCACGTACGGCGGCGACGGTCATTCATCACACCAGCGAGGTTGCCTGCCGATGCTCGAATTCGTAACTGTAACATAAGTACAACAATTACTCGCATTCAAAGAAGGATGCATACGTTTCCGGGCATCATTCTCCCTTCCAGGGAACCATATATTGGGTTGCCGCCTGTGTTGTTTTCCCTCGAGCACCAGTCCATAATTTAAGCTCATATAGTATGTCGCTGGGCAAAACTGTGGTGGTTGGAGTGGTAGCAACAGTGCCAATCAATAAATTTAAAGTGGAATATTTAGTAGTTTTCTTGCTTCGTTATATTTAACAATAATTGGAGTTTCCATAAATAATCAAACCAACAAAGATTTTTATTGCTAACGTCTATACGAATTATATTTAGCACAGTACGAATATAATATCCTGCCTGGCCATTTGCGTGATGCATTTAAGGTGTGTGACGTAATGCATATAGCTACCCATATTGTGAATCAAATTTGCAAAGCTAGAGGCTTCGTACATACGTCCGCAATCCCAAATTAATGATTTTGAAAAACCCAATAAAGCAATTGCATTGTTAAATGTTAAAGACACGAATATTTAACTTTTATCAATGGTCATAAAGTTCGGTATTTAAATAGTGAGACTGTCATAACGTGCTGGAGTCATTAGCGGTAAACAGAACATAGGAATGAGAACTTCTATAGATCATTAACATTAATAAATATAACTCAGGATAAAATATTATTATGTCGATGGAAATAACCACGAAGCCTCAGAATTAGCATACATGCTTGAAGGTGCTGTCTCTGCGACTTAAATGCAATGATTCGACCATAAGATGCCTCGGCCGTACCTGACCACAACTTATTATTTGACCCAAAATGTTTTACTTCATCACTCTGGCTACAAAGAAACAAAATCTGCTTGATGCCGGTGAACAGCTGACAGCGCCACCCATGACGGCGTCTCAGCCAGCGGCGTCTTCACTAGCAACATCTTCGCAGTGCTCTGCTCCGCAGAACGTACACTCAGCTTAACACCAGCATGTAATTTCACATCTCCTGCCTGTAAGCTTTTCAAAATCGCCGTTTGATTACTTAACGAGGGCAACTGTGTAGGTCTCCCTCTTCGTTATCTACGTTGGCTATTAAAAGGCAATGTCATGAACACTGTCCAACAACAAGATTAAAAATAGTAGAAGTTGATTCCAGCAGTTAGTCATAATCGTTTAGAGGTACTACACGTACAGTTTTCAATAAAATAAAGATCATAGATGAGCATCTGACCGAGATCAGGCATTCATTCATGTGAATCAAGATCAAATCAGTGATTTATAAAATACTCAGTGTCATAGCTAGACTAACTCATTGATATCAATGGCCTAACCGGATCTCTCACATTTGCTAACCTGGTTAAAGTACTAACTGAAATTGAAAATTAAAATAAATAATAAAAAATAAATAATAATTAATAATAAATAATTATAATAAATTAACTAAATTCGAAATTGCCTAGATACTCAGGATTCAAGGTTCTATGTAATGTGTCTTACAGAACCAATGTGGGCCAAAATGCCCCCTTGAACAGACTTATAAGAGAGTTCAACACAACGGCGAAAAGCAAAGAACTAGACCTTTTCTCAGATGACATACGCAGGCTTAAAGTGAAAATGTTAAAGTAATAAATAAATAAATTATCTCTGGTTGCTATGTATTTTAATTTTGATACTATTATGTGATTATTATTATTTATTATTGTCTTTGTTGTAAATTCATATTTTCATATTTGTTTTAGGTTACTCTGACATTGCATTTTATTCAGTTTATAATTTCTTCTATACATTTATATCTACTTTAATTTAATTTAATGATAACGATGTTAATGCATGACGTCGTCGCCTATAAGTACTCTAGCACTAAGACTGACTTTTTATTATGGTATCTCTGACTATGTAATAGTGTAAAGTGTTGGTGACCTAAATAAATAAAGAAATAAATAACCATTTCGAAAATTTATAACTCACCAGCATACAACATAAAGCTTACGTTTCAAATCTTTAATAGTCATCACCTTTCGAATCTAGGTCTAATCTCAGATCTAGCCAAAAGAGAATTTGAAGAATTCGCATATGTTAGAAAACGCAACTTTCAAAATTTCAAATACATATACAGCAGTACCTCCTCTATTCAATGTTTGTTTCTAAATAGAAAAAATTAACATCAATTATCTCATTGGTAAGGCCATTTCAAAATCCATGTGAATTTCACCGAACGATATTATTTTAACAAAAAAAAACAAATAATTAGGCGAAAAAGATGATGATCTCAACTCTGAACTTTCTGCGGTGATAGTCTGTAAATATCTGCCACTACAGACATTTATGATTTAACTAGTGAATCGCCCTCGCTTCGCTTCGGGACCCGAAGGAATCTCGGCATAAAAAGTTGCCTATGTCCTTTCCCAAGTTCAGTTCTATTTTTATACCGAATTTCATCAAAATCGGTTCAGTGGTTTAGGTGTGAAAGCGTAGCAGACAGACAGTGTTACTTTCGCATTCGCATTTATAATATTAGTAGGGATTGTGACCAATTCCGAGTAAATGTCATGAAATAAATGTATTCCATACCACCATATTTCTCTTATACATTACAAGTATTAAAAAAAATAAAAATAAATAGAGCACTCGATGTCGAAGTTATGTTAACTTTGGAGACTGTTGGGTGTTTACTACAACTATGATTTATGTGTATCAGTGATACCTCTATGAATGAAAGATTTTGAACGAATTCAACCGCGTTCTTAATAGAAACAATTGCTCAATCATTACTTGCCATATGCTTGCCATTCTACATCGAAAGAAATGCAAACAATTATTCAACTGTCAAACGTTAGCAATAGCGGTACCTATTACAAAGACTCCGTAAACTACAATCATATTCCATAAACTCGATATCCATAATCGCCTGAACTATTCGAAAACGCAAAAAACGTACACAAATTTGATATCTAATGAGACGGATTTGTTACAAATCAACTTTATAACATTACCAAACATCTTCTTTACTTTACTTGTTCTAGCAATGCAAACAGTATATCGACTACGTATCGACTTATATTCATTCAATTTGTACAATTCATAAATACACGGTACAAACATTAATATCGACTTCTAAATTATTACGTTCTATAAAATAAAATAAAAAATAAAAACAAAATCAATCGCAATAACAAAAAATGCCAAAACACCATACTCCAAACCCTGTTATTTTTTATTTTTTTTTGTGTTACGTTGGCAGCCTTGTTTTACGCGCGCCACAGATAATTTATGTCTTTCATCCTATTCCCGCGCTTTTGCAATTGTTCTCCCACTATTAAATGGCAATGTCTCATAATTAACCACAAGTCTTAATATTTAAAATATGTGCTCAAAATTGAAGGTCTCCATAAAAAGAATCAACCCTTTAGTAAAATGATGGATATGTTTACAAGAGTTTGCAAATATACAACAACGATATGTACGAGATAGTTTTTGTACACACGAGTTATTACGTTTCACACAAATTGAACACATTAATACGTAAGCAGTTATTTCGGCTTATGAAAAGATTAGCAACAAGTTCATATTTTCATTTTAGACCGTTAGGAAAGATTGGTCGTACAACAACACAATTTTTAGTATCTTACTTTCATAAATGTTTAATTGTTAACGAATTTGTGGATCTTTATTAGTGAGTCCGGGCAATATAAGCAAACCACAAACAAAGAAGTGATCGGCGAACACAACAGTCGCACAACTATAATTTGTATTAGGTATATGAAAAATACGTCACTTACAATAACTCGTCACCTACTCACATGCGCTTACCAAATAACAACAGATATTTGTTTGCTTTTGTCATTCATGACAACAATAAATCATAACAATGTTGGTTGGATCTCACCAAACTTTCGATTGAGGGTCGAGTCCTCATTGATGCTTGCCGTATTCCGCCGTGATGACCGCACGCGCAGATCGACTTGGTCATGGGGAGACCGGCCGTGTTAACACACGTAACAAACACGCCTGGTGTCGATTGCGAGGAGCCCACCACTCTTGAAAAGCGGGAAGGCCGCGTTGCCAACTGCTCCTCCAGATCTGAAACTCGGAACGAGATCCGACGATCTCGTAGTATTCTATTAGTTCGATATTAAAAAAAATGTCACAGCGGCTATGGTAACTGTCTTGTTCGAACCTTGAAATCTTATTTATGAAAAGAAAATAGAAAGCTAAAATATATTTTCGCGTGTGGGACAATAGGTTGAATCCCACTTCTGATTTTAGGAACCAGAAGTGGAGAATTCAAAAAGGAGAACAAAATCACAAACAACCTCCTTATATTAAATTATGTGAAC
>DWPQ01002941.1:0-10030 GCA_018251795.1 Perichares adela | reverse complement strand
GAAAAAAGTAAAAAATAAGTCTATGATACATGAATTAGCTTGTCGTAACGCGCTACGGTTTTCGCTAATGTGTTTGGAAATAAACAGCTCAATGAGCCTAAATTGATTTGTGTCTGGATATGTGATTTTTTTTACAGCTGAAAAATGTTTATTTACTATGATATGTGTGATAGAAATGTGGTGCAACACATCTGATATCACCAATCCTCGCAGTGCGAAGTGACGCCATTTTACGGGAATGACCAGCCCGCGGCTGCCTCCTATAAGGCCCGATGTAAGGAGCGCTCTACCCAAACGGATGCATGGAAACGACTCTTTACTGTTGTACTCGTACTGGACGTACGATTTCAGAGGTACAGTCAATATCATGCACTGTTGTTATCGTATTTCGAATCACAATTTCGATTTCCTCTTGTTTGAATGTCTTTTGTTTCTCACCAGTCAAACTAAGCACGTGTTTTGTATTCCAGAAAACTATGGAAGATGGTAATGTAGCCCATACAAAAGACGATAAAATCGCATCGGGTTCGTTGGCGAGTTTGTATAGTGACCGGCCCGTGAAGTTAACTGCAAACGGACACGATTTCGCGGGCGAGCAGTCCAGTCAGTGCGAGAGCGCGCGGGAGCCCCGGCGGGCAAGCGCCGATACCCACGACGACAAGTCCCGGAAGCGCATCAACCCTCTACGCATCCATCTCGGCAAGCGTCCGTTCGTCGATAATTCCATCCCGTTTAACAGTGCGTGTAAAAAGAAAAAACCGTTTGTGAATAGACCCAGTGACCCCAGTGCAACTAAAGTTATACCTCCTCGGGTCCCCAAACTCATACCTAAACGAATCGATCACAATCAATTTCATAATGCTGCTTTACATGTGGACAACGAACAGGACAAGCCGGTTCCCAGGCTTGTACCTAAAAGCCAATTACAGCAATTTAAAAAAGGTAAAATTGAAAAAGGACCCCAGTTAAAGGAGTACGCTCAAAGTTTAGGACTTCAGCCTATGGTGAAATTTAAGTGTCGGAAATGCTGTTCTATGTCATTCAAGACCCTGGCAATGTTGAAAGAGCATCAGCTTGTCTGTAGAGCCCAAGCTAAAGAGCCCGCATTGAGTCCAGAAGCGGCACCAAGTACAGATGTGGGTAGTGGTCCTTCAAGAGTAACTCGTAAAGTGTATCTATGTTCAGCTTGTGGTACATATTATGAAAACTGGAATCTTTTCCTTCATATGAGAGAAGTTCATAATAGGCACATCTGTCTCTTCTGTTTAGGAATGTTTTCAAAGGCTGAGAAATTATCATCACATCTTACAAACAAACACAATGTACAGGAATTTAATTATACTAGCAAAGAAGAGTTTTGTAAAGTTTACAATGGGACCTTGTATTTAATGTGTTGTGCATGTGATGAAATCTGCAGTGAACAAGATGATTTTTTTAACCATGATTGCAATAATGTTAAACCTAAACCTGTCCCTGTGCTTATTAGTAAAAACACCACCAAGCCAAATAATGTCAAGAATATTAGAAGTGCCCCAGAAACAATAAATGGTCCTTTAACAAATACAAAAGATGTACAGAGGAATATTGCTGACAAAAAAGAATTGAGTGAATTTACACCTGAGTCTTGCACATCACAACACCAAAAGCCTATCAAAAACATGACTACCTTTGAATGTAATAGCAACGTAAGTATGAGCTCTGCTGCAAGTAGTACACAAAGTAATACATCTAGCATTTCAGATTCAGCTCTGATTCTGGATCATTCAAATCAAAGATCAAATGTCAGCCCTGTTCATCATGGAAATCAAAGTAGTGGCCATAATACTCCTTCCTTTCCAAATGGAGATGAAAGTTTAGATCAGTCAGATGAAAGTGACTCACCAGAACCTGATACCCCATCTCCACCCATTGAGAGTATACCTAGCAAGTCAGAGGACCCATCTGTTCAACCATTAGAAAAAGAAGGTGGCATCAAATTAAAACTTAGCCTGAACAATGCAAACTCACCAGTTATTATAAATTCTACAGTAGATCCAACTATAGGTCAACAGTATGCCAATAAGCCACCTACACGTACACGAAGACCTCCAAAGAGATACGAAAAATCAACTCCAGCACCAGTACAGGTTAAACCGCCCTCAATAAAACTTACAATTTGTGATAAAGCTGATAGCCCATTTGTTAAAACAACTATTGTTGAGAACAACATAGAGATGACATTGAAAACATTAATAAATAATAACCAGGATTCTGAACCTAAACCTGTGGAAACAAAACCAGAAAATACTATAAAAACCACGATTTATGACAATAAATTAGAGGAAATCAACACATTAAATAGGGTTCCAAAATTGACAGTAAGAGTGCCTAAAGAATTCTTGGATAAAGATTCTTCCAGTGAATATTCATCTGACAGTGACATTAGTGACAAGTTGACTGTTGATGATCATAAACCGGACACTACTGTTGATGAGACAGATAATGCTAAAGAAGAAGTTATACCTGAGCAACTACCACAGCCATCATTGCCATGTGAAGAACAAAGTCATGGGGTGGAGGAGATTAAAAGAGAACCTGAAACTCAACCTGAGAATTTACAAGAGGAACAAGTACAAACATCGGAAGAGACAATAGACCCTAAGTTAGAATTAAAGACTGAACCCCCTGATCAAGATAATGAATTAAATGTAGAGGAGCCAAATATAACAGATGAATGTGATACACCTGTAACCGAGCTGACTTTGGATAGACCACTTGACAAATATCCATTAAAAGACTTACTGAAAGTGTTTCTGACATCAACAGTTTTTAATTGCATCTATTGTAATCATGCCAGAAAAATTGCTGTAAATTGTGAACAACTTGCCTTACACATGGTATCGCAGCATAGATTTTCGGCAACAGTCGACAGTATAACTGCAGAGGAGCTGATGCCAGAGACTATTACGGCAAAAGTGAAAGCAGGGGCTGTGGAACTATGTTCAATCTACATAAATTTGGACACTTATGATAGTGTTGATAAGAGTGAAGATGTACAATATAGTCATATTTTTGAGTGTTTTCAGTGTTATTTCAAAACTGCTGTTCACAAGGATCTCTATTTACATAATCGTAAAATGCACCAGAAATCAATCCTTCTGTGTGTTATGTGTAAAAACAATTTTTATTCTTATAGTGAGTTGCTGTGTCATTTGTGCCCTGGAACATATGATTCTGATTATGAAACTAAGTTTAGATGTTGTTTTTGTAATTTAGATACTATATCATCATCATTTAGATTAATGGTCCATCTTAGGAAGATACACCATACCTGTGATGTATGTTTAGAATTTTGCCAAAGTCAGGCACGTTTGTCTAACCATGTCTGGAAACATAAGTTACATCACTTATGCTATCGTTGTGGTATTGCATATAGAAATAAGTTAGATATAACAAACCACTTATTTTGGAAGCATGGCACCGAGAGTGTTCTTTGTAAAAGATGCTTACAAAAGAAATGGCCGCATGTTTATCATTTCTGCACACCTCCAGCTACATTTAATTGTGAAGAATGTAACTTACAGTTCACACGAGCAGTTTACTTAAAAGTGCATAAAAGGTTACATTCTGAAGAATATCCACATGTATGTAATGAAGAAGGCTGTACAGAGAAATTTATTTCCAAGAAGCTTTTAGAGAAACATATTGAAGAACACAAAAAGAAACTATTACCTGAGGAACTTAATGAAGAAGCAACGGCTGTAACTAATGGTAATGCTTCAGAAGAATCAAAAGAGCCTATACCTGTTATTGATTTAATTGATGATAAACCTGTTGAAGAAGCTGGAACTTCGGAGATTAAAAATGAGGCTGAGAATGAACTATCATCTAAAAAGTCAAAAAAGAAAAAGTTGAAAGATAAAGATGCCCTTTTGTTGGACATGAATTTGCCTGCTTTAAATTTGTCGGAAAGTGATAGTAGCGATGAATCTGATAGTGGCGCGCCAAAAACCATCAAAGAAGAGAAGACGAATGAAAAACTTATCGGGGATAATACAGAAGATTCGAATATAGATGCAGAGGAAACTAACGAGTATAATGAACCCCAACCTGAAATACTACTTACCAAGTCAGAAGATAAAAAAATTGAGCCAGTAGAAGATGAAAAGCCCGATGAACAGCAGGTTTTAGAAATATGGGATAATTTTAAGAAATATCAAGCGAAAGTTGAAAAGCAAAAAGAAAAAACGCCGCCACTAGTACCTATTAGAAAACATGTGTGTGAGTCTGATCATGATTACTGCCTAATACCTATTGACCTGAATGGTGATGATGATATGTTTAGTTTAGATAAAAAGAAAAGTAAGAAATCTCCTAAGAAAAGACATGGTGATCTTTCTTCTAGTAGTAGTAGTAGCAGTGATAGTGATTCAAGTTGTTCATGTGGATCGAATTGTAGCTGCTCCTCCAGCAGTGGATCTTCATCTTCCAGTTCGTCAGATTCAGATTCATCAGATGAATCAAGTACTGAAAAGAAAAAGAACAAACAAAAGAAATCACTTCCTAAAAGAAGGGTTAGTAATGGCTCCAATGTTGATGTGATGGGAATGTCTGAGACACCTGTATTAGTACCTGAAAAGCCCGAGCCACTTATTGCCGAAACCGATTTAGACACAGACGAAAGTGATACAGATGAAGAATTTTATGACAAAAATCCACAGCGAATAGCTAACAAATTGCATACCGAGAAGAAAAATCAGTTGATGCTTTTGGCATCGGTGGCGCCTTCTGATGCAGGATCGGTATCGGAAGAAGTAAGCCGCTGCACCACACCCGTGAAGGAAGAAAAAGAGGTAGAACCCAAAGAAGAGTTAAAAGAACCAAAGGTGGAAGAGGCAGAAACAAAAGAAAAAACAAGTAGTAGTAAGAAAAAGAGCAAAAAGAAAAAGAAGTCTAAAAGCTCCAAAAAACATGGACCTATCAAAATTAACATTCCTAAAGATGTGATCACAAAATCAGAAGTGGAAACATCACCACCGTTAGCACCAAATAAGATCACTATATCTTTACATTCTAACACAGTACAAATACCTGAGGCATCTAAACCGATACTATCTACCACTAATGTCAGTACGCCCATTTCATCAGCAGAAAGCAAAAGGGCATCAAAGAGAAGGCGTGTTCCTAACAAATTTTATGGATACTCCAGTGACGAGGAAACACCACCGAACGCAACGGCGGCGGCTCTGAAGCCCCAGCTGCCACCAAAACTAGAATGGCGAAAAGAAGATTTGCCGTCGCCAGTCACGCACAAACCGAAAAAAGAAGTACCTTCGACTGTAATACCGCAAAGATTATTCAATTACAAGGAGCCTATCAGGTTGACGACGCCCATACCAGATCCGGAACCTCCGCGAATATTGATGAATACTGAATCTATGGAGTCAAGTGATTCTGATTCGAGTGGCGAAGGTACTCTGGAGATTTATCAACCGAACAGCGTGCAGAGCTCGTATCCTCTGCCGCCACCGACGTACCTGAACTCGGGCACCTCGAGCCTGCCGTATGCGTTCCAACGGCCTGCAGCGCGACAAGCGCGCGAGGGCGAGAGCGTCTACTGCTACTGCCGATGTCCGTACGACGAGGTGTCAGAGATGATAGCTTGCGACGCCGAGGGCTGCCATATCGAGTGGTTCCACTTTGAGTGTGTCGGTATCATGGTACCGCCTAAAGGCAAATGGTACTGCCCTGAGTGTAGAAAAAATCAAAGTTTCTCAGGTTACAGATAAGTCTATTGAAATTTATGTGTATATAACTATTCTGTATTTTGTCTGTATATAACTTATTGATGATTGTAGATAAATTAGATTTACCTGTATATCTTCTTAGTTAGGTAGTCTGTGTAAGTTAGAATATTAGGTCTGAAAAAATGTATCATTGTTATAAAAGTACATGTTATGCTTGATACTGGCTGTGCGGCCAACTCTGTAACCTGGCGAATTGTTAATGACATTAACATATACAGCGAGATGAAAATATAAATCCAATTTTTGATACCAGTACAGTAATTTTATTTATACCTATAAATTCTTTAAAATTATATAATACAATATTTTCTAATTAAATCGAACACATTCTTAATTATATTCAATTTGCTATGCAGGGAGGCTAGGTAGTTTGGTAAGTTAAATACCCAAAACTACCTTTTAAAAATTATATCACTCCACAGATTAGACGCCACTATTGTTTCACTGTTACATATTTATCTGAGGAAATGACGTAACTCTAAATTGGCACTGGAATTGGATCTCCCGCGATGCCTGTTTACTCAATTACATTTCTATTTGCAAGGGTCGTTGAGTGTGGCGACTCTGCGATGTGCAAAACGAAACGAAACAAATCATAATGCAATTTGAACTTTATTTCTGAACCAAAAACATGTTATTTCGCTGTTACACTATTTATTGATCGTTTGATTTAGACAACAAGAAACATTAGTTAAGATCAATATCTTTGAACTTCTATAGGTTTTGTTTGCTTGGCTAGTACTCCGACAATGCAGGCTCGCCTGTCTAGGAACACCGAAGCATAATCTGTAACGATTTTTTTAAACTGTTTATTCAGTTATAGTCTAGTAGATTCTATTTCTGGAACCAATTAATGTTAGATTCTAATATGGCTGTTACTTCTTTTAAATTGTTATAATAAGGATTAATTTCAGTGTGTTGCGTGACGTGTTAGGGTTATATATTTATGGGTTTTTAACGGCAACAACGCACAATTCCTAGAAAATAATTGTAAATTTTACTCGAGACTGTTTATTACTAGTCGAATTTTAAAATATGAGAACATTGTTGACATGTTTTATCATGCTATGATTTGACCTCCGCTGACAAATTAAGTGTGTCACCTGAATAATATTTAAAAGCCTGCCCTAGATTCATAAAATAATCCTTTGTTGTTTAAAGTTATATGCGTATTATTTAATGATTACTTTTATGTTAATAGCCGTCAAACAAGCAGACGGGCCATCTGATGATTAGTAGATAACCACCGTCATCCATGTAGGACCGCGACACATCACTGTCGCGTAGCCTGCCATAAAGGGGCGGAAGATACATTTATATTACAGTTTTGGGTGAAGGAAAATATATTGAGGAAACCTGTATATCTGAGAGTTCACTATAAGTTTTCGAATGTGTGAGACGTGTGCGGTGTGCAATCCTCACTATACAAGTGTCAAGCAAGCAAAACTATTACCTCAAGCTCTCAGCGTGAAACGAGGCGTGACTACGATTCTCCTACAAGTTTGGTCCTAAACATAACTCTTAATGTGGTCGTTAAGTACACTTGAATACAATTCGTTGTTGTTCCTAATTTTGTTCTAGTTTTGCCTAAAACTCTGACTACATGTACAATTTTGCGCAGTTACGTTAATTAGGCGCAGAAGAATTTTAGTTTTCAAGATATTTTATAGATTTACGCATATATGTGTGCAGCTGTGTTTATCGGCATAGTTACAATGAGTACTAAATTACGAAAACCAGATCTTGTGTTATCGGGTCTCGTAGTGGATGTTGGAGTATGACGTTAATTCAAATTCAAAATCATTAATGTAGGTATTCATACATTTATTATGTACGTCATATTTTGCTTCTATTACCGATAATCGATATTCATTGTTTTGTAGTAACAGCTAGCTAATAGCAACTAGTAATAAATGAGTAGACGGGTTATGTCCTGCTACAGAGCCATTATCACTTCATCCACATCCGTATCGCCAGCGGCAGCGCATTGCCGGCCGTGACGTTGATTTTAATGTAGGTATAACGATATTTAACCGACTTCGAAAAGGAGAAGGTTCTGTGTTGGATTGTATGTATTTTTTTAAATTTGTTTTTACAAATGCTCACTCATAGGGTTATGGATAGGTATCCCAATGTAGCGGTTGGACATATCTTATACAGTTGAGTCGTCATAGAACCAACACGCAAGATTAAACAATAAACCTTTGAGTTTGCTATGCTATAAACTATTTCTAGATAATAGTTATTCTCCTTTTAATTGCAATTTTGACTGACAGCCTTCTGTCGTGTCGTAGACTCAGTTGTAGACGTTTCTATGAATTCAAAGTATAGTTAGCCCTGAATAACCATTTGTCAAATGATTTCCTAATAATATTAAATTAAAATATTCATTTTTACTATCAGACACTTTTGTACTTTGCACGATAAATGGACGTTACTTTTTCAATGGACCCATCAATTTGTCTTCACAAAAATGCCTGCAACAGATTTGGTAAGGAATAATATTGCGTAACAATAATATTATTGTAGGGCTTTGACTGAAAGTTTATTGCTGGATCCAACGGCTCGTTGCTATCCACTTCAGCACATTACCAATGAATCAGGGTTGATAATCGTCTAAAATCGTACTCGAATGGACGGAGAAATAATCATAAGTAACCGTCATTTATCCTTATACTAGCTGTGCCCGCGGCTTCGCCCGCGTGAAAAGCTCCCAGCAGGCGAGGCTTCTTAACATTAATCGTTATATTTTAGTTAATTGTTATAAAATCGTTATGCCCTATTGCCTATAACTTTCTCAAAGTATTGCACTATTTTTTAGTAAAAACCGTACAAAAATCAGTTCAGTAGATTTTGAAAAAAAAGGGGCACATACATGAGGGGACTTTGTTTTATAATAAGTGTAGATGCCTACATATTTGAACGATATAATGTGATATTTTCGTCCTGAAATCTAAATTCATTATTCAAGTGTATTAGTGGTTGTGGCGTGATTTTTTAGCCTTCTCTTAAAATATAATAGTTTGCAATGACCTCGTTAGATTATAATTTACTATGGCAGCATACATTTGAAAGTTATGTAGGTATTGCTACGGAGATACCAACTCCAATTAAGCATTTCAACTACAATAACAAATTACAAAGGAATACATTTTTTTTTTATATATCAAGGATAACGCCAATCCATACAAGACGTGAAAATGTAAATCTCCCTAAAATTGTGTCGGTTTACCCATTTTACCATTGTTTATATAAGCTATGGTCTTGTTTCTTTCACTTACTCCAATATCCGTTATAAGCGATTCGTAATTAAAATGCTAAATCGAAAAAAATCTGTCGTGTGAAAGAAAATTATAGAGTAATTCATTGATATTGAGGGAATCCACTGACTGTAATGACTAATATCACATTCTAAGTGTGGTATTTGAATGTGATTGCATCTTGTTAAATGTCAAACTATTGTACATAAAATTATAATGCTGCCATTGGAACAGCCGTGAAGCGTATTAGTCATAATTTCATAAGTCACATCAATTTGGACTTTGACAATTGTAGTTACAAAAGGCTATTTTTTTTTTATAATGTATCGAAAATGAAACACGAACCTAACTATGTAACGAGTAATAATAATAATATTAGTTTTAACTGTAAATTTGTAACGAGTGTGTAGTTAAACTAATGTGGTAATTGCAACTCATGGGCCCGAGTTCAAATCCTGTGCGCATTTCTAATTTATCGAAGCTATGTGCGTATTATAATTTAATTATCACTGGCTTCGGTGAAACCAATATCGCAAGAAAACCTGCATACCTGAGAATTCACCATAATGTTATCGTAAGTCTGTGAAGTATGCCCATGCGCCGTTAACGTAGTAGGTTTTGGCTGCAACCCCTTAAATTTTCCCCAGTCCAACAGTGGGACTTTATGGGTTGTAATGATGATGATAATTAGGTGATACAAACTTCATCAAGATGTTAAGTAGGTATGTTTTACTTTATTTGGCTTCAAGTTACTAAACTTTTCTAAATACTGTAATTATAGGTAATGCTCAAGAATCTCATTTTGAACCCATCACAAGAGAATCTGTAATACCTGCAACCGTGGTGGACGGTAAGTAGTTCCCCTAATCATCTAGAATATGTATTACTTACAAGTTACCGTTTTATAGTTTACTAGTGAACCGCCCTCGCTTCGCTTCGGGACCCGAAGGAATCTCGGGATAAAAAGTAGCCTATGTCCTTTCC
>DWPQ01002940.1:0-10031 GCA_018251795.1 Perichares adela | reverse complement strand
CGTACATCCTCACAAACTTTCGCATTTATAATATTAGTAGGATGGGATGGGCCCAGCACGCTTCCACTGCTATAGAAATAAATAAATAAATATTATCATTATAGAAATAACATTCGTATACCTCTAAAACCCTGAAGTCTTCGATCGTCTTGAAGTTGGCGAGGTGCGCCTCCAGCTTGGGGTCGACCTGCAGCGCCCCGGCGTGCTTGTAGTACTTTAGGAACGCCCAGAACTTCTCCAGCCCGTACAGCTGACCTGGGTGGAGAAATTACATTATTTATAACATGACATAACACATGACATGACATAACATAAATTTCCTTCCTACTTTTTTTCAATACACGAACTCACTCCTCTCGCAAAACCTCTGCGACACACCACCTTATGATCCACTCACACACAGCCCATACCCCAACACACGCATACAGTATACGAACTCACCCTTCTCGCAAAACCTCTGCGACTCCATCACTTTATGATCCACTCTCACACATCAATACATGTACATACACTTTCCTTCAATACACGTATACACTGTCCTTCCTGATTTATTTCAATATACGTACACACTTTCCTTCCTTCCTTCTATCAATACACGAACTCACCCCTCTCGTAAAACCTTTGCAACACACCACCTTGTAATCCACTCACACACAGCCGATACCCCAACACACGCGTACAACACACGAACACAAACTCACCCTTCTCGTAGTCCGCGACGCTCTCCTGCTGGAAGTGCTGGTAGAGCTCCGGTCGGAACTTGCGCTCGAGCCCGTACGAGTAGAACCGGAACAGACACTCGAGACCGTATCTGAAGCCGGCCGCCGCGTCCTCTAGCGCCAGCGTCCTGACAACCAAACAACGACGTGCGTCACAATCACTTACTGAACAATATTCATTTGTGAAGTGATTACTTCATACGGGAGGGTAGACCGATATGTCACGTAACGCGTAACGGCGGCAGTATTTCCTTGTCTCACGCATATCGCAGCCGCAGGTAGGCTCCTCATCTACTAAAATTCTTACTGCTACTTATAGGAATCACAATGTACAATCGTTAGCGCGATTCAGGATTCTGTACAGCGCCATCTGTTGAGGAGTGGGGTAAACGTAGCTAGAGACAACGGCATAATGTCCATCAGACACAAACAATAACATTACGAGATACATAAAAACAATGTTCTACAAAAACATTGTCCTCGCCTAGTCGCTGATTTTCCGGACGCGACAAAGTTTGCCGAGTCCACTCGTCAAACACAATATATCAAACAATCACCTGAACTCGTTGTACATGGTCCTGTTGAAGTGGTCCCGCAGGAAGAACGACCAGAACCTGAACAGGGTGTTCATCTCCTGCGACTGTCCAATGCCCAGCTTCTTGCGTTCTGAAACATAACGATAGACAACTAATTAATATGTAGACACACCGTGCATGTATGGCTGTATCGGAAGTATTATCCATGATTATTCACGTACAAGAAGTAAGCCCGGCTTCGCTCGGGTGTAATGTGACATTTCCGGCACCATGTGTGTAATCCAGACAAAAGTAAATAAACAAACCGGCGGGATTTGATTTGTATAAATATAACCTACTATGTTATACTATGACTAGCTGTGTCCGCGGCTTTGTTCGCGTGGAAAGCAGGGTGTCGCAAAGGTTTCTAAAATAAAAACTAAACCAAGTTACTCCTTATTACATCAGCTACCTTCCAGTGAAAGTCTCGTCTAAATCGGTCCAGCGATTACCCGGAACAAACAGACAGACAAGACAGACAAAAAACAATTTATTCTCAAAGTGGGCAGTACACAAAATAAGTTCGCGAACCACTGCTATAGACAATGAACCGACTCACCCTTGAGGCACCTCGAGTGATATTTATGATACGCCTGCTGCGTGAAGTGGTTCTCCCGCAGCAGCCCGTGACTCGGGTGGTGGAACGCCGGCAGCGCCTGGCCCACGGAGCCGCACGACGAGCCCAGCGTCGGGGACGTGCCCAACGACCTGTTGGTGAGGACGTTTTATATACCCGTTGCATTCAGGTAGCATTGTAGACACTTACTTTGTAATTAATGATTTATGTTGTGAATCGAATCGAGGCGAGTCTGGGCCAGCCCACCTGCTACCTGTTCTAGGTTTATTGTTGTAATGAAACACTTCTTCAGCGCGAATCGACGGAGACAACGATGCAATCCGGCATTGAGTTGGGCAACATAAATATATATTTTCGAGACAACACTTTCATACCTAACTACGACCAACTACGACCTAAATACGACCCAACTGACGTTTCTTCTATTTATTCCTTTCTGACACGACACCACAGAACGAATTCAATGCCAGTCACACCGTTGCGCCCACCGATCCCTTTATTAACAACATCTTACACAAATACATATACGATAAAAAATACAATTATACAAATAAATATGTCGTGCACAGTTATACTTTCTTAAATTTATTCCCACTTAAAGTTACTAAAACGTATTTATCTCGTGGTCGTATTGGTTGGTAGAGTAACTTAGTAAAATAAACTTAAGTAATAATAAAATTAACTCTATAATTTGATAGAAATATTGGGCATATAATATTCCCTTCGGATATTATATTCGGAGCCTTGTGTTGCTATGAGAAACAATTTGGGAAAGCTAATGCCTTTTAGCTAAAAGTTGGTCAACAAGGTATTTACCCGGTAATAACGTCGTCAATCAATCATTTTAACTTCGTTTTATAAACCGAAATTTCACATTAACTATGTTTAAATTAGGGCTGAGGCAATATTAATAAAGCAAAGTATTACTTTAGTGAAAATGGACCGCATACTTTCGTAAACTCCATTGTTTCGAAGCCTCACAAAATTCAGTAAATTCCAGGGAATTTTGGAAAAATAAAGGTAATCAATCGGTTTCATCGTGAACTAATCTAATTCAAAGTTATTGCATTCGATGTGTTACATATTAAAGGAAGAATACAATTAGCTGATCATCATGAACCCTGTAAGACACAGCATTTCAGAAGAGAAGACCATGTTTTCCGTCATAATATGCACTTACGAGTACTGTATCGTCTCACACTACTAAATAATAAAACAGTTATCTTTTCTGTGCTTAAAAAACAGTAAATTAAACATTTGAGTCAGGTTTTTACACTCAATTTAATTTCGATCTTTCATTGTCGATCGTAATTTGTTACTTATGTTAAGTAACTCAGTTCAATCATAATTTGCTTAAAATAACATTTACAAATATATTTTCTTTAATCTGTGATGTGACAACTGTTTGCAAACGGTTTTGGTTGATGACAATGTTAAGTACAAATTCTTTTTACAACCAAACACAGCCATACGTGCTTGGCCTGGTTTCTTTATATTGTGAAACATCTCCTTTGATATGTTTTCTCGTAGTGAAAATAATCTGAGAACGTTTATTTTCTAGTACGAAAAGATTTTATATCGCTAGTACAGTATCGTTAGTACGGCAATGTCATTACCGTAGGACAGTATGTTTGGGTTGTTACAAAAATCCGCATCGTGCATTTCCTGGACTGCATCACCTTTGTCCTCAGATCCGTTCACCATACGTGGAGACGGCATGCATGGTATGTCCACGCGGGACTCTTCCCGATGCTACTAAGACAGACTGCCAGCCTATACCGGAGGTGTACCTGCGACCAGATTCCGCCTGGGCCATCGGCGCCATGTCTTTCTCCTCCGTCGGAATTCTCTTAACAGCGTGAGTAGACATATTGTAATAGTTAGAACTGAACTGCTGACTCAATTTCAAGTGAAACTACCTACTATAGAATTTTATACATTTATAGAACTCGGTAAAATGAAAAAGCGACGGTAAAAAGAGACACACAGATATTTAGGATTTAGCCAACGAGAGAAAAAATAGAGAAGGTACATTAAACAGGGTTTCCTGTAAGCTTCCTTCTCTTTTGCGAGGCTTTGTAGCCTTCGTAGTCTTGTCCATTAAGTGTATATATGTAAGGTGTATTCACGGGTATCATTTATGTGAATATAAAAATGTAAGAAAACATTAAAGCATGCTGAAATCTTCGTAGATCTGAAAAAAATAAAAAGGTCCCAAAAAGTTAAATGTGTACATAAATGATAAATCCTACAACTATCCTTCTCTAGATACTCCTTGATCAAATTTCTCACTTAGGTTAGCGATCTGAAAGTTTAATTTCCACCGTATGTAAACTGTAGACACCTCTTTTATTATTAAAAAGGCGTATGGAATTGAAAATAACTCGATATGTACATAATATACTGTGTAAGAAACTTTCATTTTCGTATTACGCAAACTAAACGGTATAAATAGCTGTAGAGATCACCGCAGTGACCAACGACAAAAACTTCTGACGGCCTAGCAAACCGCACACATCAAATGTAACCCAACTAGTAAAACTTTCAGGCCATCCACATTGCAGGGCCCTTGCGAACCGCAGACATTAATTAAACGAGGTGTTAACTCTTTAATGAGTAATCTATTGCAGGATCACAAAGGGTTGATAGATACCACGTGAGGGTTGAAACCACAGGCGGACTCATTCAAGTACTAACAAAGTTTAATGTGCCAGAGTTTAGTATAATTATGTACCTATGTGAGTAACGTAGTAATAGACCTGAGAAATATTGGAGTTGGTCTTAACGGATTAATTAGTCGCTGCGAATGGGTAATACAATACTCAACATTATCCCGAGGGTACTTTTGCCTGGTGGAAGCGTCCATTACGTGCCTGGCTAACTACCAACTAAGCATTCCAACCTAAGTAACTTTGAGTACCTTACGCCATTTCTTCTCCATTACAGCTTTTTCACATTGTATTAAGAGCGAAACATGATTTTCATCAAAGTATTCATATGTGTTTGTGGTGTGGTTGGCTCCATCCTTACTTGAGTCTAAACTAAATTACCATACTTGAATTCTACTGTACAACGGAAGAAGCCATGTCGCTAGGTCTGTTGGAAGTGGTCAGACACTATATCACACAATTCTAAAAGTTCACATTTATGATGGTAGATTTTTTTACAATATAAGAATTCTTAGATTTGGCATTGTGACGTAGTTCTCGGAAGTCACAGAAATCTTGACCTGCTTGTGTTACAGATTTCCTTATGTGGCTTTTCATCATGTCTGGTAATAATATAAAAATCTCGTGTCGCTCTCTAGTCATACAATGTATCCTAATAAGATCATAACTAATTATTATTTACTAATGAGAACCCGCATCCCAGGGATTAATTTATGGTCATAATTTAAAATAACGCTTAATAAAAAAAAATACGTTTTTTTTAATACTTTTTTATTGTACCTACCTCATCTATTTACTTAGTTTCGTGTGTGGCGTATGGGTCCGCCACAGTTCGACGCCGGTTGTGCGTGCGAGTGGGAGAGAGCTATCTTATGTCCTGCTCGCCGGTATCCTGATGTGCTATCTCGTGACCTTCGCGCTCGTGTTCCGCCCGACGGATATCCTCTGCTCCATACAAAGGTAAGCGAAGATACCATCAGTAGAACATTTCGTATCATTTTTCATTTTTATTTTGAAATAACTAGAATCTGAATTTTGACCCTATGGCAAGTGAGTAGTGAGTTCGATGCTGAGTTGTCTGCCTAGGGAGAAGACTCATTCCGTGTTCCATTTCCGGCCTGGACACACAGATAAGTGAATTATGATTGTTTGTTCTGGGGTCTTGATCATGAAGTCAACACGACCCAATATATACAGGCACATATCTCTTCGAGCGTACTCTTATATACTGATTCTGCGCAGATTGATGGAGAGTAAGTGTCCGATTCAAATGCCGGAAGTTTTTGTTCCGGTATCCACATGATTGAACGGTTGCTATCGTTAGAGAAGAAATTATTACTAAAAATCTACGTACCTGATTGACTAGAACTTTACCACATAATTATGAGTATATTGCATTGAGATAATTAAACTAACTCAAATCTTTTTTTCTCGAGTAATCAAAGAAATATGTTTGCAGGTTCAGTTTAATACCATTCAAGTTTACTAAAGTCATCTTTTGAAATGATTTTGAAGCTTTGATTAACTACTATAAGCCGTGTTTAATAGTAAATATTTTATATATTTTTAATGTTAATTTACTTAAATTCTCACTTTTAAAGAGTATGTTTCAGTAGTAGTAATAATAGTAGTAGTAGTAATAGTATTTCGCTCAAAACGGAATATTGATTCCCTGTTGGGTAATTTAATGAAAAAAAAAACTTTTAAAATTGTCTAATTATGTATTTCATTAATCATGACATATGATGCTAGCAAAAGGGTTGCAGAAAGAATAAGAATAATGAAATTATTAAATCATAGTACAGAATGAAAGTCAAGTAGATAGTAAGTAGGTAGTAATAGAAACTACTACTACTTAAAATATGACTAGTAGACTACGACTACTAGTAATATTTTAAGAGGATAATTTCCACCAGGTTCGGTACCGGGTTCTGCTTTACGGTGGTATACGCGGCGCTGCTAACCAAAACAAACAGGATCTCCCGGATCTTCAACGCGAGCAAGCATTCAGCCAAGCGACCCATCCTCATCTCCCCCAGCTCACAGCTGGCGATATGCGCTGGTCTTGTGTCTATTCAGGTAACACATTGAAAAGAGCCACACATTTTCTCACGATGGTTTCCTTAGTCGAATCAATTTCTGTTATGCACATAACATTACGCATAAAGGTACATACATAATATCACACGTAAAGGTTCGTACAGAATTCAATTCTGAACCTCCAGTCTCATTCTAAGCCAGTGTTTCTTGACCTTTTTATTACACTGACACCCAGAAAATCAAGCACTATTATAAGGTCACCCTTTAATAAAAAAAACACAGGAATACGGACAATTTATATTAGTAGGTAGATACTTAGAAATATAACACTTTATATGTAAGTATTTATACGTATTTTTTATGCAAAATATAAATTTATTAATATGAAGGTTGATGACAGTTTGCAAAATATGCTTCCATTTATTTATTTATTTTAGTGTTTATTAGACCCGTACACATACACGCGGACCCCCTGGGGGCTCTAGACCACAGATTAAGAAATACTGGTTTTAACAAATGTGAGTGATGGGTTCTATTCACTCTCCCACTATACTGCATTGCCCTGCACGTACACATATGACGAATCCCATAACATAATCCCCATGCACTAATATACGGTCATAATATTTGATCGATTAATCTAAAGTTCATTCAGTAATTACAATTCTGAATATAAATACAGTGTTTGTTTTTGATCTTCATTCACGTGAGGTTTTTTTTGTACGAATATTTTTTTTTTTTAATAAAGTGAACTTTTGTAAAGGACGCAATATAATTATGTGCCTTAAATGTAAATTAGTCGGCGGCTGTCCCTCGATTGGGGCCAATAGAGCCTCAGAAGGGATCAAGTGGCTACACGAATCGGGTCAATGATCCTTTGTACCATTAAATTGATTTTATATAGAATAATTATATCCTTTTACCCATACCTTTATGAAGATTGTACAATTTATTTAATTCTTTTGCCATAAAAGCACACAATAAGAAAAACCTCCAGACATTTTTTAACTCCATGACAAAAATTAAGTTTAAATGAAATGAAACGATTCAACTTTGATTTTTTCATACTTTTCAAACGTCAAACGACGTTATAGTTCACCTCCATAAGAAGGCTCTAATAAAAGAATCAACAACAAACTGCCAAGGAAAATATTTTTCTTTTCAGAATTTCGGAAAACATCAAATTTATGCCCAAGCAGACTTTTTATGTCAAATTATTTACAATTCCATTTATATCTTTAGTTAAAAGAGTTATTAAAACACGAGGATTCAATATTGCAGTTCCGTCACGGTAACCGTCGTTGTTACGGAAATTCATTATAAGCTTGTATACATCTACTCATGAGCGACCCACTCTATTTATTAAGTCTGGAACTTTATACTCGTATTTTACTTGGAACTAGAAACTAGGCAAGCAGACAGCAGTAAACTCAATAAACCGGCTCTCCAGTACTGACATCGAAACACGATAAAACATTTCGCGGTTGATTTTTAAATGGAAGTTAACCCTGTAAGGCAGCTACAAAGGTTAAAAACTCCTAAAATCATGGACGAGTATCGTCGCAAATAAACTGGATATAATAGCCCAGTGATCACCAACTGAGGAGACCTGGTGCTATAATTCATTATTCAGTGGCTTACAGTATATTAGGAGCCTGTTACATTCCAAAATAGATTTGAGTAACACCAATTCTGTTCCAGGTGCTAATAGTCGTAGTGTGGATGATAGTGGCGCCGGCGCGGGCCATGTTCCATTACCCGACGAGGGAGGACAACATGCTTGTATGCGACTCGTATGTGGACGCCAGCTATATGATCGCGTTCTTCTACCCCATCGTGTTGATCCTTGTGTGCACGGTGTATGCGGTTCTCACCAGGAAAATCCCCGAGGCTTTCAACGAGAGCAAACATATTGGTGAGTTCTTTTTTTAAACCATAATTGCCCCATAAAATATAGCCATAATCAACCAAGCTGTCATCATGCATATTGACTAACTTCACGGCTTTTAAAACATTATGAAATCTCTGATATAACCGACACGTCGAAACATTCCGCGATTGCGTCTAGATTCTAGACTCTAGAAGGAGGGCGATAAGCTAATTAAGGAAGCAGGTAGCTAAAAAGCTCAAGCAACATGAGCGAGAACCTTCAGGAGAGAATTGAATGATACAAAGCCAAGTTACCTGTAATAGATTTATAAGACATGATGCAAGATGACAAGAAAATGTGCAGAGAGACGTACAGTAATATAATGAGGAAATATAATGAGGACTAAGTTTGACTGACTTTAACTGATGATAATAATCTACCAGTAATTGAAGATGTGGGCCAAAATCTTATAACTTTAACCGCTTAAAACGGGCATAATAGTTTTAATTTTCTCTGGGTGGTACAGTTTGCCCTAACTAATCCTCCTAACTGTTTCTAAAAGCTAGATACTACTTCTCTGAGTAATTCTGCAGCTGTTAATACAAATCTCGTACGACGAAGTTCACGGGATCTTAGACCCAAATTGATTCCGATCACCGCAGCAGTTTAGGAGCAATGCAAGAATTTACATAATTACGTTACCGTTCAAGCATTCAATGAAGTTCCAATGTAAGCCTAACATATTGAATGATAGATTCAAGCGTGTCAACGGAAAAGTTTTTGAGCGTACGAAAGTTCTATGGGTAAACCACGATCTAATTAAAGTAACTCGTGTTTCATACAGTCTTTCAAACGAAGATAAAATTTTAACGTCAAAGGTCCATTGAGCGGGATATGCACTTAAGATGTTCCTATACCATTAATAGTTTTGGGGTAAACTATAGGTAAATGCATTGAAAATTAAATATACCGCGCTACGTTGTTTGTTTCATTAACAAATTATATGGTATTATAACCTAGTTAGTTTTGGAGGTATTGGCTATTCCTCCAACATAAAAGACTACTCGTAATTGAAAGTTTTTACTCTGCAACTAAGCTTGGAGCGGGATTCTAGCTTGCCCTCACTGTTTCAAATTTCTTCAGTAAGACTTATTGCAGATTCTTCGCACTATTAGCGGAAAACTGCAAGGAACTCCGCGTAATTGAAAATTGAATTGTAATTGCGTTTGACTACGCAACCGGCACAAAGCGGAAACTATAAGCAATATACTTCGTTTTCCCATTTAAATCATTTAAATAAATAGAGAGAGAGAGAGATTAAAAATTGGGGGTTGATGGTAGAAGGGTGAAAATTAAGGGTTATATGTATTTTTAGTGCCACGTCATAAAAACATATTAAAAAATTGGTGGATAAAATAAAATAAATTATGTTGGGCGTGGGCCCCCCCTCATAACTTAGGGGTATGAAAAATAGTTTACAACCAATTCTCAGACCTACCAAATATACGTACAAAATTTCATAAAAATCGGTCAAGCCATTTCGGAGGAGTTTGGCAACTAACACTGTGACACGAGAATTTT
>DWPQ01002939.1:0-10032 GCA_018251795.1 Perichares adela | reverse complement strand
CTATATTGACATCATTCGATGTTGAAGTACCAACATGACGGAAAGGGGTCACACTCAGAGTGGGTCGTGAATTAGTCGCGGCAACAAACAAGATGATGATGAAGATGAGAGATAATTTATAATTTCCTTAAAGGTATAGGATACTAACTTAAGGTTGAAATTAGAATTCGGGAAGCGATGCGAGTCTTAGTCTCAACCGGCGATGCCGTGATACTTAAGTACTTTAAAAGTTTGCAGTAGATAAAGCAGCTTGGATTTAGAAGCATGGCGCTTCTAGTTAATGAGTTTAAACTTTCTTGAACTGCAGTGTTAATAAAACTTCAGGGTTTCTCGATAATTACATGTGGGAAGCAATTAAATTTATACTCGTTCGAATAGTTTGAAACTGAAATGTTCGAAAGCTATTTATCTTGGTGTTGAAATAAATGAATGCTAGGAGACAATGAGACGTTTGAGGGCTCTCACATCGGGGGTGATTTACCTCCTTCGAGAACGTTCAAGAAAGTTCTGAGGTATGCAAGTTTTCCGAGATGATAATTATTTTTGATGCGCACATAATTTTGAGGCGCGTGCAGGATTTAAACCATTTTGAATGGCAGATTAAAAAAAAACTAGGCTAATCAATTTTAAATTGTTATACCAATTTTGATAATCAAAACAAGTGGCACAAAAAACTATTTTTAACTAAAAAAATATACGATTTGTACAATCTGTCTTCATTATGTTATTTTGTCAATTTTTTAAAAGAAAAATAAATGGTTATGTTCTTTCATATATATTATTTTTTGCTTATATAACCGTCTCTTTTTCTAATAACTATTATAATATCTATTTTATCCATGTTTCACTAAACAGTAACAAGGTTAGTTGTTTGAAAAGTTTTAATATTTGCTGATTTTGTAAGCTTAAATTCAGACACATTGGAGTTCTGGAAACGGCAAACCCTTCATTAAACTAGTCTCCTAATCTCATTACTGCATCAAATATCGTCGAAAATTAATCTCATTAACATTGTTTTAGTAAACTTGTTAATATTACTCAATTCGTAGATATTTTCACCAACATTAAAACTTATTCGGCAACCTCAGACGCCCCTATAGGGATATACATGCTCGTATGACGGCTTGAGAATTACTTTTTATTATTCAAAATCTATCTAAATAAAAATGAATTGCTGTTCGTTAGTTTTGCTAAAACTCGAGAACGGCTGGACCGATATGGCGGTTTTGAATTATTTGTGGAAATCCAAGAGAGGTTCAAAAGGCGAATGAATGTGCACAAATTGTTAGAAATATAGTAAAAACAACAATTTTATTTTCGCTTGGAAACTTTTTCTACCTATCAAACATTTTATGTTCGTCCCGTCGCCGCGTCGTTCAGACGGGATACGACGTTGGCCGGGTCAGCTAGTTCTATTATCTGTACTAATATTATAAACACGAAAATAACCTGTCTGTCTATGATGTGATCACGGCCGAAACCGCTGAACCGATTGTGATGAAATTTCATATGGAGATATTTAAATGCCTTGGAATGAATATCGGCTACTTTTTTCCCAATTTATTTTTTAGTTTTTCCATGAATTTAATAGTTTTGCGAGATACATAAAAATAATATTCTACAAAAACATTATCCTGTACAATCGCTGCTTTTCCGGGCTAGACAAAATTTTGTCACGTCAAAATTGCCGGGTTGATTAGTCTATACTTATTATAAAACAAAGTCCCCTCATGTATGAGCCCCTTTTTCTCAAAATCGACTGAACGGATTTTTTAACCGTTTTAACTAAACTTTGAGAAGGTTATAGGCAATAGTGCATTACGATGTTATGTCAATTGACTGAAATATAACGATTAATGTTAAAAAATCTCCCCTGCTGGGAGCTTTCCACGCGGACTAAGCCGCGGACATACCTAGTATTTATGTAAAAACTAGCTGACCCCGCCAACGTTGTCTCGCCATATAAACGTTGGTGTAAGAAAGGGGGGTTGATGATAGAAAGGTGAAAATTGGGGGTTGTACGTATGTTTTGATGCCGCATCATAAAAAAAATATTAAAAAATATTTGTCCATATATCAAAAGAAAAAAACCTTGATCGTGCGCCCCCCTTATAATCCAGGGGTATAAAAATAGTTTACAACCTATTCTCATACCTACCGAATATACCTAAAAAAAATCATAATAATCGGTCAACCCTTTTCGTTGGAGTATGGCAACTATCACTGTGACACGAGAGTTTTATATATATAGAAGATTAAACTTTTTATTGTTTATTTTCAGTATCATCACAATTTCCACCCGGGTTTAACCTGCCAGCGATCACACGCGTCGATCGTAATTGGCTCGCTATGCCTTCGGATGCTGTTGGCACCATCGTCACCAAGGTCCGCACGGACCGGGAGAACCAAAACGTGACTTTCGGTTTGGAGACCAGTGGACCTCCCGCGCCGTTTGCCATTAACTCGAGAACTGGTGTCGTCACTGTCAATGATACGCTTCAGGACAAGGTGAGAAACGATATCTTTCATTTTATATAACACTAGTTGATCCCGCAAATATGGTTTTTGCTATGTAAAATAGCTTATGTTCTTTCTCACGCTCTATACTATCTCTATGCCAAATTTAATTAAAATCGGTCTAGTAGTTTTGGAGCCAATTTATTACAAAAAAACAATCAAACAATTAAATCTTTCCAGTGTATTATATTGGTATAGACTAACTGTGCCCGCAGCTCTGCCAGCGAGGAAATCAGTGTGTCGCAAAGATTTAAAAAACTGTTATTTTGGTCTATCTACCGTGTATACATACAATCAATCATGCATTTAGTAATAAGCGGTTATTTTAATATTACAAACAGACACCCTAATTTTATTTAGTTCCATAAATCTAGTGACATGTGCACATTGTAGTGTTAGCTTCAACTTAATGATCGTACGACTTGCATTGCAAGGCAATGTTTTGATACTCGAACTGAGTCAGTGTTAGGGCCGGGCCACACGGTGCGGTGCGGCTCCGGCGCGGCGCCTGAGCGGTGCCGCAACGGTTTCCTGCATATATAAATGTATGGTATGTATGCCACACGGCGCGTCCAGCTCCGCTCCGGCGCCGCACCGCAGGCGCGCCGGGCTACGACGCGAGGCAGTCGAGGCGGGGAGAGGTGCAACTAGTGCGACACTGCAATTCTCGTGTGGCTGCCAGTGCGGTGCGGAGTAATGCGGTGCGGTGCGGCGCCGCACCTTGTGGCCCGGCCCTTAATCTACTCTCACACTTTAGTATAAACAAGTTTTAATAGCATGTACAGGCAGACAAACGTGCGGGCATTCGGTTTGAAGCTACGAGTCGAGTAAGACGTGCAGCTCTCAGGTAGAATGTACGTCAGGTCCTATAAAAATATTAATAAATGATAAAATAGACAAAATCGAGAGAGAGAGAGAGAAAATAAAAACTGCGATGATATCGTATTTGTAGATGACTCTAGTATTCAAACTATTTCAAACTGTTTATAGGAATCGTTTCGTCCCTCGATTAGAGTACTAGTACTAAAACTTAAGTACATAGTATAATCTATAGAAAAAGTAAATCTAAGGCAAACCTTACAAAATTTTGTTTCTGTAACAGTTTGCGATATACGCTTATTTCATTGTACAGTACATAAGGGAGGTAGTCAATGAATCAATAATATTACATTCTTGTAATAAATCAAAATAAGTTTGGTACTTATATGCGGTACAATAATATATTTTTTATTGTGTGTTTTTCAGGAAAATTGTTCGTATTCTCTGTGGGTGACAGTTTCAAGCGGCAGTACAATACCTCAACGAACGGAAGTTTTGGCGACTATCACGGATAATTTAGGTCAGAAGCCGAAGCTTCCCCATCCCCCTTCACTTCCCTTTCCTCCCCTCCCAACCTATCCCGATATATCAATACACACCCAGTTTACTCGACCACCGCATAGTACGACCAAAACTATTGAAACATTTCTCGAAGAATCAACCGTACCTGAGACGACTCCAATGACTACACTTAGCCCTCCGAAAAGACCCGACGATGTTCCTGAGCAGAAAGAATTGATTGAAAATGAAGAACAGAAAGGCAATAGCTCAAAAGTTGTTGAAGAAACACCAATCAATGATGTTCCATTAACGGTCATACCTCTGACAGCAATTGGTGGATTAGTCGTCATTGTTGCTGGAGTCTTTATATATCTATGGAAAAAGAACACGGACAAACCTGGCAGCAAAAAAGATGATATGGTAAGTCCAAATTTTAATTGATATTTCCGACAAATATTCGTTTCGCATCAGATTTTATCGTATCTGAAAACTCATTTCATAGCATCACGATATTCAAAGATAAGTCTTCAATTCTCATGGCCATAGGAATTGTAGATCCATGAATCATTGCAAATCACAGCTTCGTACCATTCATTATAAATCCAATCGTTGTTCGCAGAACAAAGACTCAAGTGGTATCGTGCTACAAGACGCGAGAATCAACTTGTGGGATCGCCCACTCGCTTACTCAAACCGATACGAATCCTGGGACAACGGCCATTTGCAGGTCAGTTGTTGACCTTCTTGAGATACAACTTGTTGTTTAAATATATAAAAATGAATATTTCTGTATATGTCCTTTATAGAATCGTAAACTGCATTTGATCATGTGGTGATCTTTAGCAAACTTTTTGTGCATGACCCAATGTTTCTGAGTTGCTTCCAATTTTCGTCAGATGGCGCCACTGTCATTCCAATGAATTTCATATATTGCCGTGACAGTTCATGTTGATTTGAATTGAAACGAAAATATCGAACTATTGAAGGCGTTTTAAATTCTCTAGTCACTGCTTTTACTGGCAGGACAACGTCTGCCGGGTCCACTAGTTCTAAAATAATTTTACGTTTAAGGATCATTGATAAATATTTTTTCTAGCAAGCTAATCCAATTTTAGAGTACCTAATTCAAAATTAAGTAAAAGAAAAATTTCTGAATAGTGGCAAGTTCATCGCCCAGTAGAATGCTGAAAATAATTATCGGAATATTTATGAATTTTATACCGGTCAAGTTATGCGAGGAGTTTTTTCGTCCAAAATATTTTGGTAAAAAATTAAGTAATAGTATACAGCCTCTGTCACAAAAGGATTACTTTGAAATCGTTAACGGCGGTAATTAATATACAGATAAAGTGAGGCAGTAATATGTAAAAGTATCTGTTTACAACAAAATTAATTATTTCTTATTAATATATATTTATACACTTTTTTATGAATATATAAGATGTTTAGACTTAAGTATGGATAGAGTCCCTTAGCCCATAAAGGACACAATTTCCTCTAGAAGCCTACGAAATATGGTATCATCCTTGAAGTGTAACGGCATTGCATGATATTTTTTCATCAAAACAAAGACCTGAATATTTCTTAGAAGTTTAGACTTAAGTATGGATAGAGTCTCTTACAGTCCAAAACATAAACTCGTTAGCTAGCAGTCACAAAACTAACTTAAGTTCTGAATAGGGATAATACATAAAAGACCTTTATTTTCAGAAAGTTCATAGTAACAAGATAACCTTGTCTGCGAATAAAAAAAACGTATTTGGCGGCAAAAATTACCAATATGTACAATATCATGTTTCATTTGTTCGAGCTTAAGTTATAATAATATCTTACGCCATAAAGGACACATTTTCCTCTAAAAGCCTACGAAATATGGTATCATCCTTGAAGTGTTAACAGCACATTGCGTGATATTTTTTCATCAAAATAAAGACTCGGTGACCTACATATTTTTTCAGACATGAACATACTGTTATAATTAATAAGAAAACGGTTAGCCAAGCGTAATCCTATTTGGAGAATGTAGCTACATGTTTTAATTCGGTAACTTCATGCAAGGATTATTAAATCGTACTTTTCAATATTAATAACGTTTGTGGAATTTATATATTGTTGTGATAAAATAGATTAAAGAAGATAATAGCATAAAGAAACATTATCTGATTCAGATAAATATAAATACTATTCAACCGCTTTTATCTTTATCATGGTATCGTTTTCGTAGATGATCCCATGCCCCAATTAGTAACGATCCAGCGAGAGGCGCGGGGCTCGTTTCCCGGTCCGACCGGACATTTATGTCACAGATAAATGAAATGAATGATTTGTTCTCGGGTCGTGGGTGTTTGTGACGTATAATGGTGTATGACTATGCCTAATACAACACGGAATCCTAACTTCATGATTGTGATGTCTTTTAATTATTTATTGTATATTACTGAAGGATTCGTAAGAGATGTTATTCATTATGACCCAAAAACGGTTTTTAAAAATTTTACTTTTTATTTTACAATTTTACTCACTTTTTCAACTTACAAATTTTGTAAGTTATGCTGACTATTTTCGGTCCATTCAGAGGACCTTTATCAAGGCGAGCGGTCACTTCTGCGCGCAATTTCTTTCTGATATTTATTTATTATTTAATACTGAGCTGTATATTGTTTATTTGTTTGTCTTTGGTTATATGTAATTTGGTTTTTATGTATTTTTTAAGTAGTAGCGTTACCGTACCATTATCATATATCGCCACCAATTTGCCCTGGCCACGTATAAATGTATAAGGTGGATAACTTATCCAACCGGAAAATTTGCTAAGTTTCAAATAACCCAACAAGAAATACTTATTATCTACTTCAAATATGCAGGGATTTCGCTTCTTTCTTATCCGGCAACAAGACGATGGTGCTTTTGATATCAGGGATGTTCATGGTCGGTGACCACTCACCATCAGGTAGCTCGTCACCTCGCTTGTCGGCTATAGAAATAAAACAGTTAATTAATGATTTTCCGCAACAATCATTAAAGAATATACTGAAGTCACTGGCATGGGATCAAAATTATTGAATAAGCAATTTTTTTTGCGATTGTTACCCTTATAAAACTTTTGATTTGTTTGGAAATTCGAGTTTCAGGGGTTTCGTTCATCCTTGAGCCGAAACTAACACTCCCTGCTCATATTACTCACTTTTTTTTCTTGTAGGAAGTCGCTGGGTTCTACACCATCCAATTGTTCATCGGTAGTGGTGGAAGGGGTTTTACCTGCCTGCGTTCCATACTTCCTTAATATACCACCCTTATCATCAACCGATATTCGATTCCAATGGCGGAGAGCTATTATAGCTAGTTCTTGCTGGTTCTGAAATTCTTAATACCTCATGAATATTCTTCTTAGTGGAGAAAGATTTGCTGGTCTTTCTTGTTCCTTACGTCTATGGGCATAGTCGGCTTGATGTCAGATAGGCTATTAACAATGCTTAAAATAATTTATATGTTAGTCCAATTCTATCTATGAAAGCCGACTATCTATAAGTGTCTTTTCTATTCCAATGGAGATCCAGAAGAGATCACTTATTAATAAGAGATCACTTCACAGGTTATTCACATTTGTTATTAATCTGTTATTATCGTTACTAAAGATAATTGTATTGAATTATAATCTGTCGTATCTCTTATCCAGTTCAAAGTTGAAAGTCAAAGAAACATTTGAATCCGTAACAAACTAAGAATAGTTACTCTAACTACTATAAAAGTATGTATCAATCGATTTATAGATCAATGGTATCTAAAATACTTTAGTATGAACCATTGCTAAATGTATTAATAGCTACTTTAAATGTTAGGTTGTATTATTTACAATGGCTGCTAAATGTAGCATGACTTGTAAAAACCCAGTAAAATGTGACGTTAAAATGCTGCGATACTTTGGAGATTATTTTAAACTTGTTACAAAGTAATTATTTTCGTTGCCAGCGGCTAGAACTGAGTTATCAAATTATTTTTGAGGGTAGCAACGATGAAATTATAATTATTTATATTTAATTTTATACTAGCAATCCGGCTATATTTCCAAAAATTCAGTTTATTAATAGTTTTTGAGCACAGTGACTTGTTTTACTAACTAATATTATCTTTGACTAAGAGTTGACTTGGACTTGAGTATGGATGGAGCATTCACACACAAAATTCCTTTTAATTACCATAACAATTCGTAATTGTCCCGCTGCTGGGATCGGATCTCCTCCCTTTTGATAACCGTCCGCTTTTTGATATTAAAGAAAGACACTCAATTTTATTTCTTGGTAAGATAAGATAATTTTACTAGTAATATAAGCTTTCTAAGAAGTCAAGTTATCTAGTATATCTTACTGCGGTAAACGATTCCAACTTGATTCCAATCAATCTTTATTTGATTAGTTTTTGATTATCTAATAAGTATTGTGTTACTTTCGAATGTCGAACGCGGGAAGTTCTTTTTTAATAAATTGTTCCTCTCATAGATTTTATCAATACAAATAGTAATGTTATTTACTTTTTCACTTTATAATCTGGAGCCCTACGCCGCTTTCGAGTTTGGTTCAATCGAATTAGTTTCGATTTTATCTTGATTCCGGACTCTTGAAAAACTACACTACCGCTCAATCGAACTGTGGTTCCAATTGGAACTAAATTATATCAGAGGTGATAAGAATATAAAATAATAGCTAAGTGATTTTTCTATAATTTATGAATATGCATACTCTTCTCACACTTCACTGTGATGTCATCAACCGGAGACACTATAAAGGCGCTGATAACGTTTGATCTCAACTCGATTCGGTTGAGCCAAATATACGAAATCTCAATCGAGTTCGAATAGTTCGAAACAGAAACAAAAACGTTATCGGGTATTCCCGATATTCCTATATGGTGCCTATTGGCACCCTGTTCCGATTAAATCTCGATTAAAATATTTCTCTTTAAAGCTACTGAGCATTGCGTTCTTTAAAATTAGATTCGATTATCGAACTCCATTTTGGCGGTGGTAAGCCCTCAGACTTGATGCGGATGTCGGAAATAATTTATCATCACAAACTCAACTCTCTTTTTAATGGATTCGATTTTCCGCTTAGAATACTTAAGTTAAAGTGATGATTTGACGAAAATTGCCTGTCCGTAAGCCATTCATTAGCATACCCAAGGCTTCTTAGAGCAATTAAAATTTCCTGTTTTTTATCTATACTTTCTTCTATGATTAAGAAGAAATATTTGTTTGTTTGTATTGAATAGGCTCCGAAATTATTGGTCCGATGTTAAAAATTATCTTACCATTAGAAGCTGACATTATCCCTCATGAGCATAAGTAACTGTTTACCGCGAAAAATGCTTCATTCTTACGGGAAAACGGGTAATAGTTACAAATAATTTACATAGAAAACCGATTGATTATACGACGATAATTGACTTGCTGTGAGAACATCAGGCGTTCGAATAACCAATCGTCGCTACACGTAGGGGACACTTACTATCTTTTATATAGCAATACAACGTTACCGGGTTCAGCTAGTATTTTACAACCTTAAAAAAATACCAAGTCCGCCCGATCCGTACGTAGGGCCAATGTTGTTATTAAGCAAAATTTACAGTTTTTGTTTATTTAAGGGTATAACGATACCATTAAGTATTATATAGCATACCAAATAAGAAATTAAAGAAATAGGCCACTATAGAATTTTTCCATATAAGACAACATAAGGTGAAAAAAATAATCGTGATGCTGATACTATTAAAAAAAAATTAATGGCCTGGCAAACCCATTTTCATTTCTTTTCTAAAATGTATTATAAATAACGACTAAAATATGTTTACTTAAATATTAGAATATTTTAATTTTTGTTATAAATAATTTGTACTTTTAATTTAATGTTTACATAATTTTATTTTATTTTTGATGTCTCGTTTTCATGTTGTCGTTGCCTATAATTGTTCTAGAACTTACCTTTGACTTTTTTGTAATGCTTATTTGTAAATGTATTGGTGTATAGAATGTTGGCGACCTTTTAATAAATAAATAAAAAAATAGATAATAGATTATATATCTTGCATGCCTGCCCTTTTTTGTTTTCGTGTTCATTGTTTCCCGTACCCTTAGGTTGTCTGGTAGAGATCGCTGTTAGCGATAAGACCGCCTATTGTATACTTTTGTTAAGTTTAACTGTA
>DWPQ01002938.1:0-10034 GCA_018251795.1 Perichares adela | reverse complement strand
TGAAGACACTCACATTATAATCATACGGGAACACCGAGGTCATATCTTTTGAAACAGTTTTTGAGTGTCAAGTAGTTGAAATGTGGGATAAGTTCCAGTGAAAGAGTCACATTCAGTGTTTAGTCTCACGGTCAAGTCAGGTGCGAGTGTGCTTCATTAGCATCATGCGCTCATTAACGGGACGACCCAATCGACGATACTCGTATAACTTGTTTTGAAACTTATGTGATTGTTGTTTTGTTGTTCGCATCATCACGTTTCCTATGTTTTTATGAAGCTAAATTGGCCTTTTAAGAACTGGTTATGCTAAATTGTACTTAATTTATACATTAAAAGATTTGCTACGGTACTGTACCTTTACTGGTTGGTTTTGAAACTTTGGTTTCTTCACTTTGGTAAACACTAGAAACTTTCTTCCAGGAGACTCTTGTTCTGATAAGTTTCCTGGTAAGAAGGTGTCCTACGAAACCCATAGAGGTCGAAGAAATGCCAACGGGTCTTCCATCCAGTTTCCCATCTCGAGTTTTAATTAATATGGGGAATTTAAATACTTCATTGTGAAGTATTATTGAGTTTTTGCATTTAGTAATACTTTAAGATACGAGGATGACCTCAGCCTTATTTATATCTGTGATGAAAAAATATCATAACATGCCCACTTATAAGTATCATTACTGTTCAAGATATCATTATAGCTTGAAGGTTATCTCGTCAAATCATGCGATGTCAATTATAGATAGATTCAACGCTAATAATATAAAGGGTCAAGAGATAAAATTACACTTTTTGTGATCAGTTTTGATTGCCTTACAAATATTGTTACTATGCAATCGAGGTCTCATGGTTCCATCGTCCATGATGCGCATCACTAAACAAATAGAACATCAAAAAGTATGTTGACTGACGTTTAGAGTTGCTGTTAGATATAAATTAATGTGAACCGATAACTGAAACGAATTGTGACAATTAGTTTGACAAAAGTAATTTGTAGCAGCAGGTGTCTATCGTTTTAATTATTCTTCGCAGTCGCTTCTCTAACAAAACGGGTCTGATCAATATCAGCTATTATTTGATCAGAAGCTATTATTTGTGGCATCTTCGGCAATACATGTAATTCCTGCCATTCTTGTCGAATTGCTGCTTTTCTTGTACATTCGTAGACGAGGGTTTCCACAGCGGTCTTCTCCTGGTTTGCTTAAAACATGGGCGATTAGACTTAAGGTCTTATTCGCATGACCTTGAGATTGCGTTGTATTAAAAGCCAAATAGAATCATGTCCACGGCACGAAATATATCCAATGAACGAAACATTTTAATTAATCACAACTCATAATTGCCCCAATGGTGATCTTGGGTCTCTTCTCACAACGAGAGAATTTAACTTCATAGATATCTGATTTTACACACCTTTAAAAACATTATTGACAACTATCATGTATGCTAGTTTCCTCAAGCTGTTCTCCGTTACCGAAGGAAGCGATTAATTTCTAATACGCACATAAACTTTGATAAATTAGTGGTACGTGCAGGATACGATTATAGGCCCTTCCATAGAGGAAACCACAACTCTATGACTTACAAACGTTTTAATTATAAGCTGAAAATCCTGTAGTCCAGCACCTTGTTACTTAAAGCATAAACGTTTCTATTTTCGGTAAGCATTGACATTACTGTGCCAGATAAATGTTTTAGACGAATATGTAAATCCTTTTACCATACGCTACATATAGGAGCAGAGTAATGCAATTTGTTTCCTTTAGGAAACAAATAAAAAGGCGTTAATAAATCTGAGATGCGCACTAAAGAACCCGTCGGGATAATAAACTAATCACATTAGTTGCCAAGCGAGATACAAATGGAAAATAAACGGCTAGATTTATTGTGCCTTATGTAACGTAATTTTTTTCGACTTTTCTCTGGTAATGGGCATAGTGTTAACATGATTTTTTATAAATACTTGTTAGGTTTGGTTTCGTAACAAATATTACTATTATTTTTTTTACTTATTATAAGTTATTTCTTAGCTATTATCTACTCTATGGCCATAGCTTGTGGTGACGAAGGATAGCTTTTGACAGTTGACCAATTGACACTAAGGACAAATAAGCCTGTCAACTTTACGTCTTGTTCGTATTTCATAGTTTTTGTAGAACACAAACAAACCACTTAATTCTACGCTTGAGCTAATTTCAATTCATCTTATATGTTCAAATAAACAGTTTGAAACAGTTGAGAACTTTAAGTAGACATTTTTTTGTTACAATATGCCTGTCTGTATGTGTTATTAAATTTATAATACATGACAAGTGAAGCATAAATTATATCATTTAACTCGTGAGTAGAGTTGACATGCACATAGACTTGGTAGTTTTTTTCGTTAATATTATTTTTGACACGACATTTATTTTATAAAGATGGGACACAATATTGGCTCAGGTATAGTTTATATTATATATTTGTGTGGAAAAATTAAATGACAGACAATTCTTTGATGATTCCAGTACATGTATAAGCATTTCGTGAATTTTTATACAGTAGCTACTAGGCAGCTTTTATCTTAATGCCAGATAATTGCCAAATAAATATATCATACCAATAAATATATACGGAAATACGTCTACCCAGTATAATCTTTCACTGCAGTAATAAAGGTAGCTGATACTAATTCTTCCCGAGGTTGTAGCGATGCGGAAGTTAGTAGATACCGTTACAAAATGGGGTGCAAAACCTGAATATTCATTGACATTTGCGGCTAGAGGTTCCGCACGCTAACCACAGATCTCAGTGTAGTGAAAAACAATGGAATATTAAAATTATATTGTGTACTTAGATTTATGTCGAATACAATTGTAATGTATATCTACATAATATCTACTTAATATTTATTGATATTAATCATGAGCCTGGGTTGGAATCTTGCAAGCTTCGTGATTTTTTAACGTTGGGAGTATCATCGACTACTATAAATAAATATAAAATCTTGATTAATATTATTACACTTTTTTTAAGTCAATAACCGACAAACCGCCGGGGTCACCATTAGATGGCCTGTATGTTCTGTGTTTATGTGGGCGTGTCTGCTTGTTTAGACGTCTGTGACGCCAAATACATCACCGATGGATGGTTGACCAAGAAGGAAGCGGGAATCTCGCTACTAATTATTATTTAACACTCAACTTAACACTTACACAAAATAAATAGTTTACTCGTGACGTTGACGAAAAACTTCTAGTTTAATGGCTCTAGTCTCCAGAGTAGTAGCGTTATTAATATTGGTAAAATTATTCTTTCATTCTTTAACATTTCAACATGTAACATTCCAATCGATATTAATTATTTTATGATAGCCATTAAAATATTGTTCTATTAATAAATCGATAACAGATTTAAATGTGACACGGTAATTATCACATCAGAGATTTCGTGTTATTTAAAGTCCGTTTCTTGTCGAATTTCTTTATATTCATGATAGTATTACTCCTGAGAGGAGGTGAATAATAACGTGCACGAATAAATTATATTTTAATGGTTCGTTTTTTGTAGAACCAGTCTGTGGATTGGTTTTTTGTAATCAATTTTAGATTTGGAGTGGAGTCGTGATTTGAGCGCGTGATGCCGGGAGGCTTCCGCGCTTTGCCACAAATGCCGACACTTGATACACTTACACTCGGATTCACGAAACAGATAAGTTATGTATACGTATAAAGAGGTCTACCAGCTGCGATAAACTTCTTACTTTCGACGCTGCGAAAATGTTTAGGTTTATCGTGGCTGTGCCGTATCTTCGCAGAATATTTTCGTTCTTATCCTATCGAGAAAAAGTAGTCTATGTAAATAACAAACACTTATTTCTTACTGTACTTTTAGGTTCTGTATATTAGTACCCCAGTGGAACATTTATGTCAGAGGTTCTTGGTGCGTGTATTCTAAATGGCAAACGATCTTGAAAATTTTAATACATATAAAAATGAAAGTTTTATTAACGTGCAGCATGTCACAATAGAAAATGGGTTGTGTCTCGTCCAGATCTGCCTTGGGCATATGATGTTTAAATCTTATAATGTGGGCTTATTATAATATGAAAAATGAGATAGGATATTTAAGTATGAATAGCTATTTCAATATTGTCTAATATCTTAAACGTTCTCAAATCAGGCGAAAATGATTGTGTGAAATGTACATTAACTTAAATATAATTAACAACCATATACATATATCTAAATGTATGTATGTTGTTCAATAAAAAACGTTAATGCAAAAACCGGTCATTTTAGTTTGCTGAGTTCAGCAATAAAGGTTGTTTATTCGAGATCAATTTAAACAGTATCATTTATTACAATTATTCGAATAGCACGAATAAACTTTTTTGCGAAGTATTCATTTGATACCGAGATAAAAATAACTCATAATGAAAATAGAAACAATTTTTGCAGCAATTGCACTTTGGATATTTCTATAGCTACGAGTCAAGGAATTTTTATAAAACTAGCAAAGCTTTTTCCTAAAAATGAATTTACTGGTGAAGTTTACAAACGATAAAACAGTTTAAACGTATCTGGTTCATTTTCAAATATGTTTTTCGTTGGAATATTTTTATACTTTTTCTTTTTTCCTTATCCTCCGTATCCATAGCATGATTTCCGGCCCTTCATGATCCTATTTTTAGAAACCAGGATTACAATATACGTTCAGCTCGCGGAGAAAATAGCGGAAATATCCACTTGACTAAAGTCCGGACAAATTGTCGACGCGGCTTTTGCGAGTTTCGAAGGATCTAGTACATTGTTATTGATGTGCAAGCCGCGACGTGCTGCGTAGCGTCGCGACTTTTAAAAAATAATGTTAATATCTAATTCATTGAATTCTTATCTGTTTTAGTTACTACAAAAAGATAGCGGAAGGATACGGGAAGAAGCAAAGTGGATTGTCGTTTCGCTGTTTATTGTCCTCGATGATAAAGCATCTTTTTAAAACGGTAGTACAGGCAAAAAAGATATACGTAAACGTATCAAGGGATTATATGATTTTTGTCGCAACGATCACAACAAATAATATTTAATATTATATATTGCAACATTGTGTCTGTAAGACTGGCAACACTCGCTCTCCTTTACTGTTAGATATTTTCATTATAGCTGATCACGCGTGGGTACGAACATGCCTTGGTAAAGGCGGAAAAATCATGAAATATGGCCGGGAGACGACGGCTCAGCGGCTCAAAATAATCGTCTCTTTTCCAATGCGAAATGCTTAGATTTACTGGGATCGCTATTTTATACAAGTCGATACGTCGCTGATATACGAGTACCTTTAAATAAAATTGTAGGTAATTGTGAAGAACTTAATGTAATTTAATGTATAGATTTCAATAAAATTTAGTATCTATACAAAGGAGGAAGGATTTTTTTTACGATTCTATTAAATTTGAATTACTTACAGTGTTTTTTTATTTAACGACTCATCCTAGCGATACGAACACCATTGATTGTTGATTGTTTTTGATGGATATTTTGCTGTTGGCCCTAGCGGCCTTTACAGCTTCACGCGGAAAGAGAGGCTGGAATGCTCAACCAGAGAACTTAAACTAGCGAAGAGGCTGATCTAGTCGAAAGATAGGAGCTGCGAGAGTCCTAAGGGTTCTAACCTAATCCCCTGTGGGGTTAACATAACAAACAGGCTCAAGAGAAATGAATCGATTAGGATATGCATAAAAGAATATTTAGGTTATTCATACTTATGAAATCGTTCTTTTAATTTACCTATATCGCAAGAAAGGCCCGTGCTCAATAGAGTTTAAGGTAAGGAGGTGGTGCGAGCGTGTTCGGAATCGCATTTTTAGTACAACAAACGAGCGACTGCGGGATCTCAATTATTCCAGCAGTAATGTCCCGGAATGTCTAATTTCCTCACGTAATTTGGCCGGAATTTGTCCCCGGCCGACGGATGCTTGGAACTATTTTTATTGTTTCTGCTTGTTTCCTATTTGCTTCGTTCCTCTGGGAACAATATAACTTGAACCTTGTGAACCAACCGTCTTGGTTTGGAACGAGTATATTGTGAATTGCACGTCCGATCTTACCCACATCAGAATGTTTTGTTACATTCACGTTTTTTGATGTTGATGTGAAAAAATATGAGACGTGCCTTTAATTACGTAGCAACTGATGATACCTCATTGTGGCGTCTGAGAAATGACGTGGGACGAAAATGAGTGGGCTTGCGAGCCATTGTATCCATGGTAATTAACCAATAAGTTCATACACGCAGATGAATTTGGACCTTATACTAGTGATATTTAATTTTAAAGTCTATTTTTACGATTTCATATATTTTCAGGTACGGTTCCTGTTTGTATCGATCTAATATTGACGATGTGTCATATTTTCGAGATTCATCTGTAAATGTTTGTGCACTTGAATATAATAAGCTCCTCGTTTAAAATTAGCGGCTTCAATGCTTTATATAGATTTCATAAAAAATGTACTACAAAGTACAAATAACAATTTACAAAAGTGAAATGAAAAAGAGCTTAATTTTATATTATTAACTAGGTGACCCCACCAACGTTGTTTAGCCATATAAAAGTTGGCGTAAAAAATAGTGGTTGGTGATAGAAAGGTGAAAATTCGGAGTTGTATGTATTTTATGATGTCACATCATAAAAAAAATATTAAAAAAAATAGTCCATAAAATAAAATATATTGGTCATGGGCCCCCCTTATAACTTAGGAATACAAAAAATTGTTTACAACCCATTCTCAGACCTACCGAGTGTATGTACAAAATTTCATACAAATAGGTCAAGCCGTTTCGGAGGAGTTTGGCAACTAACACTGTGACACGAGAATTATATATATATAGATTTATGTTTTATTAAAAAAGACGTATAACAAGGTTTTACAAAGCACGGACTTAAGGCTTTTAGGCATTCTCCACCAGTCAACCAGATTGATGGAGAGAACATGTTTTAGGTGACAGTAAAGAGAAAACAGAAAAAAAATTATAATATTACTTAATACGTAAATCACACATGTATCGTATAACGTACATACATAAATAAGCATTATTATCATCATTTTGAGAGTCGGAGAATATCATTATAGATAGAGTTAGTCATTAATTAGACATGGGCTACAAATATAATCTAATACCTCACATGCTAAGCGCAATTCTAGCCAGATCTTGGCTTTATCGGTTAGTTAGATCAAGTGCATACGTGTTTAACATTACTTCGGATAAGTTGCGCAGGCGAAATAAAGGGAGACAAGTGATTTTGGAAGAGCGCCAAGATGTGCCGAGCCCCACTCCATTTGCGCTTTACATAACTTCGTGTTCAAGGGATCATTAATCTCCCTAGTTCCTGCCAGACCGAGTTTAATTTTAATAAACGGCTTCTGCCATACTACGGTATTAATTTACATGCCTTAATGAAATCAAGGTGCTCGCTTCATTCTTAAAGCCAGTTAACATTGTGAATCCATCAGGTTCGGTGCTCACAACAGGTGGAATTTTTTGTTGAAATTCCTTGTTTAAATTTTCAACCAAAATAATTTTTTTATTGGGTGTTTTGTTAAATTACTCCTTTCACTTTTCAATGAAAATATGCCGTTTAATACAAACAAGTATTTCGTGTCTGTTTTGTAATACATATTATCCTTTTGTTCAGGTCATCCACTGTGACATTTTTGAAATATTACAACGAAAACATTTGTACTAAATGTTTTTAAAATTCTCTACGTCAACAAAAATTGCCTTTGTGGTGGTTTCTAATGAATATTTCCTTGATTGTTGAATTTGTAATATTTTATCACAGAACTTTGTCTGAGCCTATTTAGATAATGGAGAGAAGATTAAAAGTGGTTTAAGCTGGGTACGGCTATAATAATTTTCAAAGTTGAAGAAAAAGTAGAGTAACATTGTTTCTATCAATGAAATATTTCCAATATTCGGTATGCGTAGGAAAGTAAAAAATATAACATTTTAAGCTTTGTTATACATTTTTTAACTGGTACATCAAGTTGCAATTTTGAAATAATCTATACAACTAAATTAAATTGGAGTTTCTGTTTATTATATTAAAGTAACCGCTTTTTACTAAATGCATATACAATGTTATACACGTAACATCTCCCAAAACGACAGTTTAAAAAAAAAAAATCTGTCTGTCAGTTTGTTCCGGGTAATCTCTGGAACGGCTGGACCGATTTTGACGGGACTGTCACTGGAAGATAGCTGATGTAATAAGGAGTAACTTAGGCTACTTTATATTTAAGAAATCCCGCTTAATTCGAATTTACGCGGGAAAATCTTTGCGACGCATTGATTTCCGTGCGGGCAGGGCCGCCAAAACAGCTAGTTTACTTATAAAGATAAAACGTCACTGTTATGAATAAATCTATATATAAACACGTGAAGCGAAAACTTTCAATCCCTTTTTACGAAAATTGCGCGAACGGAGGAGTATGAAATTTCGCACACTTACAGTTTACGTAGCAGAAGTGCAGAAAAATAATATTTTTCAATAATAATGTTTATAAAGTGCAATACATGAATAAATAAAACATTACACGCACAAAGACACATCCACATGCATACTCGATATACATATACTGTTTTGACGTTTATTATGCAAATGGCGGTTGTCAAAATGGAGATACTATTTCCTAATCACAATTATATACAAGATATATTTTATTTTATTATTATTCTCCAAATGAAACGATACAATTTTAAATGTATCATCTATAGTCCACCACGCTGGACAAGTGCGGGTTGGCAGATTGGACATAACACGTAGAGCAAACTTACTAAATACCTAATGAGGGAACAACAATCCACGTTGTTTGTTTCTGATGGACATTCCGCTGTTGGCCCTAGCGGCCTTTACAGCTTCACGCGGACAGGAACAATCCACGTGTGGTACACCACTTTACTCTATACCGTACAAAAGTGAGGTAAAGAGTAAAGTGGTACAAGATTTATGACCAGTATCTATTCTTTAAAAGCTGACCCGTGTCCGGTCCTAAAGCAAATCATATCTCATCTACAGCTCTACCTTAGTAATTCGCTTACAGGAACATAATTCAAGATTTTAGAGCGACGCCAGCCTTCAGGGAATTACGCAAAAGACCAAATTCATCCCTCGTCAACGCCTTAGGGTCGTGTTTTATGGCAAAGGGTATAACATTAATAAAAATACAAAACTAGATAAAATGTAGCTAAATAATACGAAAGGGTTGATTTATAACGTAGTTTTTATACCAAATATAAAATACATATGTAAAATACATGTATAATTGAGTTTTATGCATGTACTTATAATTTTTGGCATGATTTGTAATGTTAGACTAGAAATCTTGATCTCTGGTTAAGTAAATTTGAAATATTTCGACATGTTTTAGTTCCAGTGTCGGAAAACCAAAAAGGGTGGTTTTTCCGCCTTCTTCTTAGTTGAAATGTATAAGTTAGTAGTTTATGACACGGGAAGTTAATTAATTGAAACAACCATTTAAATAAATGAACCAACATCAAAGACATGTTTATGTATAAAAGAATACACTATAACATGACAACTCAACTAAAATTAAAATAAAAAGTAAATGTACACACAAATATTTACAAAATAAATGTCATCAATACAACAACAACAACATATGAAATTAATAATTAATTAAGTTAATTAATTGACTATTGTTATTTTAATAGTCGTTATTACCATCAACTTCATTTTCTATATTAACCAAAATACCCATGAAGAAGTACTGTACCTCATAGACATATGGAGTAAATTTAAAATAAAAGATACTAATTATTAGTTTGCCTCAAGCCATGTTCTTGTGTTAATTTGTTGTGTAACGCAGGTGTGTACAAGTATTTCGCTTTCCTATCCTCAACGTTCGAGAGACTAATGATATCCCATTGTCAGAGTCGGAATAACACGAGCTCCAAATGGCCGGTGCGTGTTAATACTTCTTCGTATATTTTAAACTAGCTGACCCCGCCAACGTTGTTTCGCCATTTTTCACATTTTCCAT
>DWPQ01002937.1:0-10034 GCA_018251795.1 Perichares adela | reverse complement strand
GGGCTTAAATAAATAATCTTGCTTAAAATATTTCTAATATACTTCGCTTTATATTCTTTATATTCAGTTTAGTCTATACAGTTATAACTTTCTAAAGCTGTTTTCATTTTTGTCATAGTTTTAAATATTCCCTACATATTTGGCAAATTGCCATGAACTTCCGGTGTGAGATAAAGACACACGCGGATCTATCGAGAAAAGAACGCAAATAATTATAAAAATAACTGGAAAAGGAAGACTTATAAACTAATTTTACACTGTTTCGTTTTTAAAATGTCCAATAACGGTGCTCCAGACTCTTGGGAAACTCAAGCCGATGTCATTGATGAACAAGGTGCAAAAGATTCTAATGATGTGTCCACAAAATTTTCCACGTTGAATGTAAATGCCATGGAGTTCGTGCCTTCTTTTTGTAATAAATCTTCTCAGTCTAATGACAATAGTGAATCCTCCCCAACTCCCCAAAAATCTGAATCAGAAAGTGAAACTACGAATTCAGCTGGAAGTCCCGTCTTGAACGGTAAGTCAGTGGTTCTGTCATAAGTTATCTTCTCGTGGAATCCCTACCTATCTCTCACCGGCGTCCGTTTTTAATCGTACTGATAAACCGAAAGAAAAATAACCTAAAAGTCAAATTAGTGTACGTGCGAAACTTATGCACGATGACTTATTTTTTTTTCACAATCCAGTTCTAACGGGTTATGTCGAGACACGCGGCGTGTCTATACTTATGCACAGTAAACTTTCTCTATAAATAAAGGCATCGAATGCTGATATTTCTGATACGAAAATGAACAAAGGTGTGTTTTTAAAGTGTCTAGTGCTTTCGTTTGGAGTTTTCCAGTGTTTCTAAATATTTACTGTGCAACTTTCACTAGTTTAGTTTAATAGAACACAAGTTACCTATCTATAAAGCACTTTAATTTAGTCTTATCAATTTGTTTCTTGGAGAATCCTTGCAGAAAAGGGGATTTTGCCAATATTTCATAATTCAGGAAACCATGACAACAGCTGTTGGGAACAAAGAGAAATAATTAGATTATGAAGACTAATTTTATTTTCATTGACCTCATCAATATAATAGTAAACTAATCTCAATTCCTAAATATAAGAAGGCACAAAATTTTATACTATCAGATAAACTCTTTAATATTCAACTTTTAATGAGACATGTTTTTTTTAGAGACCACATTGTACAACTCTTGACATTTTGGTAGGTTGTGGTGATGGTGGTGACAGCGGAGATGGAAGGGCTGCATCAGCTTCTCCTCGGGTGGAAGAGCCTCCACCTGTGCCTCCTGCCGAAGCAGCGTCCACTTCTGCAACCACTGTGCCTGTCCCTTCAGATATATCCCCAACGGCAGACAGTTGGGAGGTTGAAGCTGATGATGCTCTCCTCACTCCAGAAGATGGCAATGATGCTGAGGAAGAAGAATCTGAACCACAGGTGCTAAATACTGTAATTGGCATGTTTTTTAAGTGTTTAATATTTTCAGTTCATTAAATTGCTTTGCGTGTGGTGTTGGACTAATGGTGTCTTAGACTTATATTTGTGTTGATTCTATTTGTATCAAGTTATAATTTTATTAACTATTTTAATTTATCAATTATGAAACAAGATTGTGAGTTGGGTAAGTATAATTCTTAAACATTACTCATTGTATACAGTTATTTATATTACCGGCAATCTAAAAATATTCCATAGACAAATACTTTATAATAGGTTTTTGACTATAATGTAATAATAGGTTCTGGAGTATATTAGAAAAGCAGTTTATGGTGCTAATAGATCACTACTATTATGGCAATGCTATTTTAAACTGTGTTCTCAATGACTCAACACTAATGTTAATACTTTAGTTGGCTTCCTTTGCATAGCAACAAGGCTATTAATAACACATTGTTAAGAATCAATTGTCTGATATTCTGAAGTGTTTTGCAGTAATTAGCATATTGTAAGCAATAATTATTTACACTACATTAATTAGTGATAGTTTTATTAGTTTAATATTTTCCACATTACTAACTATAGTTTATTTATGAAATATATCTGTTTCAACTATTTTCTAATCAAGATTTTATTTTTACAGGAGGACTTAGATATACCAGAAGCGGAACTGGCAAAGAAAATTCCTAAAAAAAAGCCCCCGCGAGTTGAGGACACTCGGAGCAAAAAAGAACATGTAAATGTTGTGTTCATTGGACATGTAGGTAAGGATGGTTTTTGCACAGTATATACTAATGCCCCCACCCCTCAGAACCTGTTCAACGGCATGGCCACATTTCATTGGGCCATCATACAACATCAAACATTATCTGTCACATAACTGATTGCCCTAGTTGTGATAAAATCTGTAACCATTTGATTCTTAGGTAGTGGCTACCTACTGAGATTACCTAATGCAATACAGGTTTTCAATGCAAGTAAAAGTGCCAATACTCTTAGTGTTGCCAACACAACTAATACATTTGGAATATTTAATAATGAATTTAAATAAAAGAAAGAATTTGCTAATGTAATTGTGGTTTAAATATCAAAGTTAATTATACTACTAGTTTCAGTGCAATAGATATTGAAAAATATTTCTGTCACCAATAGTATGTAAACACAAGTTTCGAAGGCTGCATATTCTGCTATGTTGTATTTAATCAGTGTGAAAGCTTGTTTCCCACCCAGGTTTAAATTTGCCCTTACTATCATGTGGAATTGACAACATCATAGACAATTATCTAAAATGTATTTGAAGAGATCCATGCTCTATTCATATGTACAATTTAGTTATATCCTAAATATTTTTGTCAGTAATGACTAGGCCTGTATCCAGAAATATGTTAAGTATGGAAAGTATATTTAACAAATAAATTAATTTAAATTTTTAATTTGAAGTAGAGTACTAACTTATAAGATGTAGTATATTTCGAAGAGCACAGGACTATATTCATCCTTATGTTGTTACATGGTTACACATTGCTCAACAACAGATTATAATGCTAGGTCCCTTCTGTTGAAGATCCCTGGTTCTGTGTCAATATAATCCTGAAGGCTCTTTCGTAGTGGAATGCTACCTGCCAAGCTTCCTGACCTTGCCTAGCATCCTAGTTCTAAGACCGTAAAATGAGCCGGTAATGAGTTGATCTTGCCATACTTTCTCTCTAACGGGCACTGCGTCCTTTGGTGTTGTTGACACATGTATCATCGACAAAAGCGTTATGACCACTTAGGTGGTCCCTTGCCATAAAAGAAGTACTTTACGTACTAATTGCGATAGTTTTCGTTATTCTTTGTTTTTGCTCTTGTAAATACAAGGATAATAAAGTAAACTCAATAAAACGGATATTACCACAATAATATTACGCTAACGCCCGAACATCAATTCAACGTGTTTGACATCATATCATAGAAATGGGCGTGATAATTCGCTATGCGCAAGTTTTTGTCTTGTATCGCGTGACTAGCACGCTAAAAATTGCTCATCGGTAATACATTACCACTCATATAACAACTGTTACTATGTAATGTTTTTTTGTGTATGAAATCCTATAGCTTATTGTCATATATAATATTTTATGTACTACGAACTATTCAACTGTTTAAAGACTGGTATTCTCCAAGACTACAATAGATTACAAGTCTCATGAAATTCGTGTAGATCTGTTCAAAATCTCGTAAGTAATAGATGACCTGAATATATTTTGTTACTTTTGCATGTATTAAAAATATATAAATCAAAGAAGTATATCAAATTGTTGAGTAAATAATTTACAACTTGATATTGTGTCAGATGTAAGTGGTATATGAATGGTGGTTACACAAATAGGCCGGTACCGCCTGGTGCGACCGCATAGGAAATCTCGTTACGCGAGCCACAAGGTATCACGCAATAAGTTTCTTTCTACCCTTACAATGAGTACTCGTAATTTTTTACTTATCGAAGTGGACTAAGAAATGTGTAATTTAGTTCCATCTGCTTATAGTGACCACCGCAGGCCAAATATTTCTTCAACTTACCTTAAAATTAAGTAAAATAAAAAAAACAAGTATCTGTTTCATGTCTCAAAATCTCTATAAAATTTCAGATGCGGGCAAATCTACAATCGGCGGTCAAATTATGTCATTGACAGGAATGGTTGACAAGAGGACCCTGGAAAAGTATGAAAGGGAAGCGAGAGAGAAGTCAAGGGAATCATGGTATTTGTCATGGGCCTTGGACACTAACCAAGAAGGTTTGTAAACCTCTCACTTGGTAACAAACATATTAGAATTTTGACAGTGTAATATTTTATTTTACTTGTAATATGTTTGTTTATATTTACAGAAAGAGACAAAGGAAAGACTGTTGAGGTAGGAAGAGCCTATTTTGAGACTGAAAAGAAGCATTTCACAATACTCGATGCACCAGGACACAAGAGTTTTGTACCAAACATGATTGGTGGGGCTGCACAGGCTGATTTAGCAGTTTTGGTATGTTTCAAACCTCAAATAGAGGAAATTTCATATGTTAAGGCCTCATTCTATAGTTTCAGTAACAATCAATTAGCTAAGATTCATTAAACTTTGTTTGTACAGTTCAAACAATATAATTAATGCATCTCACAGTATGTAATAACATAAAACTATTACATTGGTGAAAACCAGCCATAAAATTAAAGCTATTATTTTATTTATTATCATATTATAAAAATATTATTTTAAATATTTTCACCACTAGCAGACCTTGTCTATAATAATGAAAGTTAAATATTTGTGTTAAAATCATGAAGTCTCTTCTATACATAGTGAAAAATGTGATATGATAACATCCCATTCATCACTTTTATGACAGGCTCTATAATAGCAACATGAGATGGTGATTTTTATCTTCAAAATAATGATGTAATTTAATACTCAAAATCATTTATTCAAGTAGACACATTTAGGCATTTAATTTCGTTTGTAGAGTATTGGGATAGTTTAAACAGTGAAGTTATACCAATGTTTATGAATTTAGATTTAACACGTCTGGTAATCTGTGATTGTAATATTATGGAGGTTATTTTTTCTTTTTGTTATCACCCATACTCATAGTCCTGGACTCTGGTCTTAAAGACATCAAGAGTGATTAATTAAGGAAAAGTCCACTGCACTATAGTCTTTGTAGATTGTGGACTTTTAAAATGTTAGAGATGTTGTCGTTATATAGACTTCCCCATGATGTTCTCCCTTCAGGCACATAGGTTTGTAAAACTGTGCATTCTGTATTTAAATCCTAGCCTTGGATGTTACACAACATAATTTGGATGATTTAATCATATTATTCTGATAGTTTAAAATTATGATTATGTAGTGTGTTATCAAAAATAGTCAATTTAACATTTAAGTTCCATGCTTCCTATGTTGCAATGGCTTATTTAAAACAAAAATATTCAAGTAATAAATTATATCTTGCTTTTACCAGTGGTCTTAACCAGTCTAAATTCTAAATAGAAAAATTAACAAATCATGTATACGCATTCAAAAAATATTTTTAAAAGATAGTGAATTATGTTTATTTATTTATTAACATTACAGGTGATATCAGCAAGGAAAGGAGAGTTCGAAACAGGTTTCGATAGAGGGGGGCAGACCCGAGAACATGCTATGTTAGCCAAAACGGCTGGCGTCAAACATTTAGTAGCCCTTGTTAATAAAATGGATGATCCTACTGTAAATTGGGATGAAAAGAGGTAGTCACAAGATTTTTAATCCACTGTACATTGTTTAAGTTACTTATTTCCTAGCATATACATATAAACCTATGGAAACAACTTTCATATATTACTAGCTGACCCCGCAAACGTTGTTTCGCCATATAACAGGTGGTGTAAAAAATAGAGGTTGGCGATAGAAAGGTGAAAATTGGGAGTTGTATGTATTTTTGTAAATTAACATTCAATAGAATACAAAAGGCATGGCTATTGTGTGTATTCTTTGAGCAGTACCAGCGAATATCAGTAACATAATTTATATTCATGCAATGATTTGATGATTCGTATATTTGTTACATAAAAATGTCTTCTTGCAGATACAACGAATGTCGAGATAAAATATTACCTTACCTTAAGAAATTGGGCTTTAATACAGCAAAGGATTTGTCCTTTTTACCTGTTTCTGGGCAAACAGGACAAGGTTTATTGGAGCAAGTAAGTTCAAATTTTATGTCTATATGGTATAACAAATAGAAGTTATATTCAAATATATCTGCAGACATTATGTTAAATAGCTTCATCTAAGTTCCGTTAGACGGAGCTTTGGTCAAGTTAGTGCTACAAAAAATCTATAGTTTATGAATTAAAATTACTTAAATTTAAATGCAGAATTCATTCATACCAGTTAGTCAGTATTATATTATCTTGCAACGGATTCATAGTGTGTCTTTAATTAAAACTGTATGATGTTGCAGGTATCAGAGGAAATTTGCTCGTGGTACCGAGGTCCTTCGTTCATTCAATTGATTGACGAACTACCCTCTCTTAACCGTAAAATGGACGGTCCATTTATAATGCCCGTTGTAGACAAATACAAGGATATGGGCACCGTGCTCATGGGGAAGGTGGAAGCAGGGACCACTCGCAAAACTAGCACCTTATTCCTTATGCCTAATAGAGTAAGTATATTTTTATTATGAAACAGCTGTTAAATAAAATTTAATGTTGGTTATGCTGACTACTTTTGTAGCACAGCACCTTGCATGTATTCAACAAAACATGTAATTTATATAATAACAACCACATCACCTTATTTGCCTTCGGTACACAGTATCTGAGAGCAGTGATGGCTTAGTTGTTTCATTGGTCTCCCGAATGTTGTGCGATCGAATCTGGCACGCACCAATAATTATCTAAGTTATGTGCGCATTAGACATACATTATCACTTGCTTTGGTGAAGGATGTGGAGAAACCAACACACTTGAGATTTCTCCATATTCTTCAAAGGTGTGTGAAGTCTGCCAAACCGCAGTTAGCCAGAGGGATAGAATATGGCCTTAAACCATTGGTGTAAGAGGAGACCGGAGCCCAGCAGTGGGATAATATGGGTTGTTATGTGTGAATATATTCTATGTATACACCCAGTATCTATGCAGCGTTAAAACTGGAATTTGAAATGAAACTTTAAAAGAATGTTCATTCTCGAAGTATGTATAATCCAAAATAGAGTAGCACACATTAGATGACTATTACAATTAAGTAGCTGTATTATTTGTATACAGTAAGGTACAACTAATTTGTCGAATTTGGAGGCTGGATTTGTTTTAGTTTGCTTGTTTCCTTATATTAGTGTAAAATACACTTTCGCGACATGCAAATATAAATAAAATTGTAATCTATGTTGTTGCCTTCTTAAATGTTAATTAGAAGTATATTATAAGAAAATGTTATTTTAATAGAATGTTTGTATGTTTATAATTTCAGGCTCAAGTGACTGTAGATCAATTATGGTCAGACGAAATCGAAGTCACATCAATTGGACCAGGTGAAAATGTGAAAGTGAAGCTCAAAGGAATCGAGGAGGAAGATGTTTCCCCTGGATTTGTGCTTTGTGACATTGCAAACCCCATCACTACAGGCAGAGTGAGTAAAGTCATTCATTTATATAAACTAGAGATCGCAAAAAATTGCTAGAATGTACTCTTGAGACCTCTAATCTCAGATAATAATAATAATTTATTTAATTCCATACTGATGCAACATGATGATAAATTCAAAATTGCATCATTTCTATTTGATAACAGCCATTTGCAAAGGACAGCTATTTGCATAATAAACGTCAAAAGAATATGTCGAGTATGCATGTGTCTCAGTGCGTGTTATGATTTAATGTACATAATAGCATTATTTTTGAATAATATTAGCGTTCTGTACTTCTCCTACATATAAACTATAAGTGTGCGAAATTTCATACTCCATCCGCGCAATTTTTGTAAAAAGGGATCCAAAGTCATTCACTTACTTTCACACTTTTAGCCATTCACTTCACGTATTTTTATATAGAAAACACACTTGCACCCAATGAAATTACAGTGCATTTACTTTCTTTATTGCTGCTGGCAGTTGTTTTTCGTCGTGTTTTTTTTTTTGTATTGGCGGTAGTAGCACTTTTATAGAGGTATTTGGTGAACCAACTAGGGAACTACAAATTAAATTGAGAACAGTCCACTGTTGATAATCAGATTGATTGATGTCCAAAACACAGCTTAAATTATTCATGCATTTGGGACTTCTTCAAAAATGATTTTTAATTTTAGTTGAGTTATAGTTGGGCAACAGGGCCACTGTTATTACTGTTATTCCTGTTAGTCACTGTTATTCCACTTATTCTTGTTTATTCGGTGAGGAGGTAACAAATACATGACATATTGTAGCCAGGGACATATTGATCAAATATGGTTCACAAGATCTGGTGTTAAGATATAGCGTCAAAGCTAGTGTTTCATATGGACCCAGTAGCCACGTGTGAAACATATTCAGGGACCTCAATAAGTAAAACTCGTTATCCTTCCAATGCTTGTAATCGAATGTTCCGTTTTAATCACACCACCTTTTTATCATGATACCTTCAAGAAAAACAATTAGCCTCAAGAAAAACAGTTACCCATAAGAAAACCAATAATTAAGTTGACTATAATAATTAATTATGATTTATGGTATTTTAAAATATAATGACGTTTAACATTCGGCAATAGTAAATTTACTTATGTGATTTACACAAACCATTAATTTCCCTGTCAATTAATAATGCCTTTTTTACATGTGTATATCTTTGTTTGACAGATTTTTGACGCCCAAGTCGTGATTCTGGAGCACAAATCCATTATTTGTGCAGGTTACTCCGCTGTGATGCACATACATTGTGCAGCCGAGGAAGTTACAGTGAAGGTTTCTATGAAAATTTATACATTATCACATAATCTGTACAACTAAATAAAATTAGAGTGTCTGTTTGTAATATTAAAATAACGGCTTTTTACTAAATGCATATAAATGTATACGCAGTACATAATTATACCAAAACAACAGTTTTTAAATTTTTTGTCTGTCTGTCTGTTTTTTCCGGGTAATCTCTGGAACGACCTACCGATTTGGATGGGACTTTCACTTGAAGATAGCTGATGTAATAAGGAGTAACTTAGACTACTTTTGATCTTAGAAATCCTGCGGGATTTAGATTTACGCGGTAAAAACTTGGCGACGCATTGATTTCCACGAGCACAGCTAGTAAATAGAAAAATTGTCTCGCTTTCTCTTTTATGAACAAGTCTAAAAATGTTGGATTATAATGTACAATAACAATAAGATTTTCAGCATCTATGTAGATTTATAAAAGTAATGTTAATGATTAACAAATCGGATGTCAATTGTTAGTTCCAGTTCTGTGTGATTTTAAAGTGGTTTTGGCTGTTTTTATTTCGATTTAAAAATAATAATAAATCTGGATAATTATGTGATAAATAGAGAAGCATCCAAAAATCTTGTAGAGTTAAATAGTTCCTACAAGATAACTGAACCTTTTATTATAAACTATGTATCAAAACTCATTATATATGTATACATATGAATTGAATGATATGGATGAACCAATTTTATTTGCTAAACATAAAATTACTGTAATAATAATATGTAATATTAAACTCTAGGGAAGCCAGTAAATTGCACATAAAATAATATTTAAGAGACAGATTCTTAATGTGTTGCAAAGTAAATGTTACAATAATGAATTTAACGCCAACAAATACAATGTTTCAGGCACTAATCTGTTTGGTAGACAAAAAGACTGGAGAGAAATCTAAGACGCGGCCGCGCTTCGTGAAGCAGGATCAAGTGGCCATCATGAGGATAGAGTGTGCGGGCGTCATCTGCTTAGAACCATTCAAGAAGTTTGCTCAAATGGGCAGATTCACATTAAGAGATGAAAGTGAGTACTATTTTCATTTCACCTATAGCTATTCTACCTCTCCAATCGGGCTTCACGTCAAAATATTAAATAGATATTCGCAATACCACCCTAATATTTCCTGTG
>DWPQ01002936.1:0-10035 GCA_018251795.1 Perichares adela | reverse complement strand
TATTTTAGTAACAGTGTTAATGTATTCGTGGGTTAAATATTGTTTATGGCAATTAATTTTAATGATGGTCATACTGTAAAAATTGTTACGTGTTGTAGGGGGGTGCAAGAGATTAAGAGAGGAGACCTAAACCTAGTAATGGGAAAGCTATGGCTTACTTCGAGTTGAATGTAGATTATTTCAAAAACATGTCTTTGATGGTCGCAATTTTCCTTTTAAATTAGTCACAAGGTAATGAGGCAAGTGAAAGATGCTTGGTCAATTTCCTGCAGCGCGGCTGATGTCAAGGCGAGGCTAATTATGAAGCAGACGAGTGAGCTCATTTAATACTGGTCAGGGCAAATAATTGATAAATCTACGGTCATGGAGTACGGTCTAAAGAATTTCAGAAATTAAACTTACAACGAATTGTTTAAGTTATTTAGGTTATATTGGTATTCTCATAATCGGAGAGGCTGTAAGGCAACCTAAGTGTCAGAGTTCTCATACCGCTTACAGTCTTCCGATGTAACATCTGTTTTCTGGTAGTAACAAGGTCTGAGCAGTAAACGTGCTCGACTAAGTGGGGAAACAGTAAATGTACTGATAGATTTTACGATTAACATTTGTTTTCTGTCTAACTACTAGGCTTGAGTAATCTCTTGAGTTGTCTCCTTTCACAACGTCTCTCATATTTTAAATATAGGCCATAGTTCACCACGTTGGCTCAATGCAGATTGCTGCAATTTGACACATCTTCGAGAACATTATTTAACATTATCATGGAGAACTCTCAGTTATGCTGGTTTCTTCATAGCGTTTTATCTCACTGAGAAAGTGATGTAATATCTAATTTATACATAAGTAAAATAATTTAAGTGCGGTTAGGATAGAAGACCGACGTTGAGATCACCAGTCTATCATTGTTCACGTTGTAGCATTGTATATTAGTTTTTTAGGTTAATAGCTGACAATCAAACAGAGCAGCGTGAACAAAGCGAATGAGAGTCATGCAACCGCTAAAACAGGGGCAACGTTGTCATCTACGAGTGACCCTTCTGTAGTATACAGTTTTTGTAATTTTAATGTTTCTGTAATACAAAACAACGCAGGTGTTTTTATTTTTTATTCTTAATCTTTTGTTTTAAGTAGAGGTACGTGCAGTATTCTAAGTTGGACCCCATCGTTCGGGAGATCGAAGCTGAAGTCATCAATAACTGTTTCCTTAAATAAAGGTAGTCAAGATTTTTTTTCATTTACTAACTTGCTTTAAACTTCTCGACAAATAGAGCCTCTCAATCTAATTTGCGAACATCAATAGGAATAACATTCTGGTGAAATACGTAGTTGCTTGAAACGCCTTGCTTGACGACAGAATAGTATGTATTGTGTTGGGGATCAGGGATCAACCGAATACAAAACACTACCAACTTTAAAAACAGATATTTATAACTTCCGTTTTAATACAGTGGATATATAAAACTGTTACCTAACAATTCGACTGCGCAAACAAATAACAATATCTGAAATAGAAAAATTATTCGAACTTTCATTCATTGCAGCCACCGCAGTCGATTGAATGTAGGGTACAATAAAAAAATACCGCTCCAACTCTTTCCCCTTTCATTTCGAGAGAGATTTTTTTGTATTTGTGTCACTAAACTTGCTCTCAAAAAAGAGTTACGGCCGCCATTATGCTGTCATCAAGTCTGTTGCTATCTACATTATTTATTGTTATTACTTAGCATATTGCATTATCTCCGTAGTCGTTGCGCTTTTTATTGCAAGTGTTAATTATAGAGTAACCAAATAAAAATAATATATTAATTTTGACGTCTATATTTCGTTTCTTGCATAGTATTGTGATGAAATAATAAAATAAATTAACAAAATTCATATACTAAAGAAATATCGATATTTTTATCGTAATCGTAAGTTCTATATACAAAGTGTACTTTCCAGTACCAGAATATACATTATTTAGGTAGAGGACTTCATTTACCCCAAGGTCCAAATGATCTGAGATGAATAAACGAGGCGATGATGAAAGGCGCCTATTATTAGAGGTGGCTGATTTCTCTACCACCTAATTCAATTCTGGTAGATTATTTACACTTGTAGTCACCTATACCTTCTAAAACTTGTATCTGAATTGTTTTTGGCGTGTTTTGGTTGCAATGAGCAACAAGCTTATCACTGTATTTGGTCAGCAGCACATCGGTGATGGCCCGCATGATGCCGTCTGAGGTTGACAGTAACCACAAAATACATTACTCGTCTGTTCATTTCTATCACCATAAACACGTTCTATTTGATATACTCAACATTGTTGCCTTTGATTGCTTTGTTCTACGATACAATATGACATAAAACAATAAAGAAGATTGTGCTACATTGGTTTACCGATTGTGAAAATCGTTTAAACTGAGATGGCAACAACAAATATTACTTCAACTGAACTGCCGATTTTCAAACAACAAACTCATCACTTCAGAACATAGTGCTATCTAAACAATGATCGAGACGAGTAACATTGCAATCGTAATGAAAGGGTGAGTTCGTAGTGCAGAGTAATATCGTAGTGCAGGGGGTGCGGGGTGCAAATCGATACGCACCCCTGACTACCCGGCCTAATGCACCCCAAACACGGCGTGCCCAAACGATGCAAACGTAGGTGAGGGTTGTAAAAACTGGGTCGTTATTCCATTAATTCTAGTGCAGAAAGTGACGTTATAAATGTGTGAGATTCGTTTGTAAACATCGCAAATGGCCGTTCATTTGTTTTTTGCAAGTAAAAAACAATGTTTTAATGTTTGTTATTATAATCATTAATGATTTAATTGTTTTATTGTCAACATTTTTGTAAAGTTAATGTATTGACCAATTATTCATTAAAAAGTTATTAAAATTATACAAAACTATAATCTGATAATTTTCCTTTACAATTATTTTCACAGCTTATATTGCAATTGTTATTTTACGTCAATAGGTCACACTTCTTTTAAATAAATATGTGTGTAAAATGTGACATAAAAAAGAGCTAAGTATATTTTTGTATTCCCTCAGCAATTTACCTATTTCTATTTAAAAACATTGATTAACAAAACATTGTGTAGCTACATTAGTTATAGTAGATATATGCAGTATATAGGTATGTGCTATTGAACGCTGCATCAAAGCTGATTGATTAAATGATAATTGATTGAAAAAGTCCTGCAGAATTTATCTAACTGAATGCTTTAAATCGTTGCGAAGCTTTGAATTTGTAATAAGCCATTGTTACATTCAGTGTCTATAAGCAGTCTAGGTAACGGCATTCTCGAATTTAGTTCCTGATTAAAACACTTTGATACAGTTTAAAATCGATTCGATGAGTGAAACATTTTACGGAAACTTTTTGAATTTACTACGAAGCTCAACAAAGATTCAGTTGTTCTCGGAAATTTCTACTTCCAACGTACCTTTAATTTTATATGTTGTTACAAAGTTTTTTGTTTATCAGTTGTTAGTGACCAAAACTCGTTTCTTATTGTCTGGTTTTAATAAATAATTACAGTATTTGTTTTTAGTGTGACATAAAACGGTTGGGTGACTATCAATTTTTCATTTCAACATAACCGGAATGTGGTGTAATGTAATGTAATGTGCCTTGCTGATCAGCAGACAACGTTATGGCTCTAGATCTTCTTGAAGGTTGCTGGGTTTTGTACCAACAAGTTTAAATCCCAAGGTTCACAGTGGTATGGTTTTTTAACCACCTGGCTTCCGTTTTAGGCTTACCGTTGTTTCTTTTGTCAACCGTGACATGTTTAAATGTGTTACGATTGCGGAGTCGGAGAGCCAGTAGTTCCGGTTACCTACTTCATAGCCGGCAAAGTATCGGTGATACCTTTGGTGTTAGAGACTCCCATGGGCGGTATTGACCGCTTATCAGCTGAACCGTCTGCACGTTTCTCGGCATTGACATAAAAGTTTAATTCCCAAGGTCACAATAGCTGGCCATTCAGCACGTTTCACGGCACTAACATAAAAGTTTAATTCCTAATTCAATTCCGAATCATTCTTGATGGTAGGATTTTTAAACTTCCTTGGTACCACCGTTTTTTTCGACTAGTTTCGGTTGTAGTATCCGAGTCATTAATAAGCTGGTCTTCCGTTAACTTAAACGTATTTATCCTGTTTCTGATCATCTAAACTATAGGGTCACCAAATGTAATAAATAAAACAAATGTGTCAGCAAAAATTTAAATTTTTATTCATAAATGTTTATAGAATATGTTATGACAGATTTTGAACGACATTAATGCATGAACTACGTAATACTGTACCAACATGAAAAGATTAATGAGAAAGTATTTCACGTCGTTATAACAGATGGACGGGCTTATTTTAAAAACCTAAGCTTGAATGGTGTAGATTTATTATCCAGGGCCGTGAAGATGAATAATGTTACATAAAACAGTTATTAAAACATCCCTTATCTTTTGAATTATTTTCCTTCATATTTATGTGGTTTAACATAACCCTGGACTAAGCGAAATTTTATTAGGCCTATCATAAGTCTTCAATTGAGTAGATATTAAATCGTAAATTCTATACGGTATAGGAGTTTTAATGCTGCCCTCAAATTGATCTAAGGAAGCGATTTGCTTAAGCATTGTGCTTCAAGCGGGGAAAATATAGATCGTATTTCCTGTAATAACGCTGTAAATCAAGCTTATGAAACAGTTCTCTAAATTGTTTTCTTCATATTAAAACGTTAAACCAGTTACCGCCTAGAGCTTCGCATAAATTCTTGATGCAGGATTAAATTCAATTATCATTTTGTGAATACGCGTATAGAAAATCTATCTACAAATTTTAAGCTTATTGCGCGCAAGGTCTACCATAATTAAACGGTATGCGGAGAATGCATAAAGATAAAAACTGCCGTTTTTGGGTTACAAAAAAAAAAAATTTTTACGTTCAAAATGTTTGTGTACAGTTTATTGATTGGGGTCATATTCACGTCACAATAATAACAAATAACTTTTTAAGATTAAGGTTATGTGCAGGATTCAACTTTGTTCTCGTTGTTCGGGAATCTACCGTTCAAAACACTTATGCGTGCTACATATAGCATAATATATGTAACTATATATGTTATGTAACATATACGTGTATACATACTAACGAAAAACTTTAACTTTTTTCTTATTATACAACAAAACAGAAAATCTACAGAGCCAGTTAGTTGAGTCGTATAACCTAGATTGTATTTTGAGAAGCAATTTACTTCAGGAGGTTAACATGCTGTGTAAAAAAAGATACTCAGAAACCATCAATTTTGATATCTGCGGAAACATGATTTCCCGAACGTCTAGACTTATTTCCGCGCCTCCAAAATTGTATTACACTTTGTACTGCTTCCAAAGTAATATTTGTAGTTACAGAGTCACATGGATAGGTAGGTAGGCCTGTAATGTTTATCGAAGTATGGCCCGAATGTGTGCCTATTATAAATTCATATCGCCTAGAGGCAGGCGACCCGCGTCAACTAGTAACTAAACATTTTCTAAACAAACAATGGACCTTACTTTATGGCGAGATATTTTAGCTTGAACATAAACAAAAATCAATTTAAATATTTGTCTCCTACCTGGTTGAATGTTTATGATTACCTAACTATCAGGCCTAAATGCTTATTACAATGTAATAAGCGGTTCTTTCGCTTATTTCTCCGGCAACAGGGTGACACCTTTTGCTTCATGAGCGATATTAACCACTTCCCCTTAGGATATAAAAATTCGTTCGTTTGTAGGCTATAGACAAAAAAAGTACTTCAATTTCCGTGTCATTAAATCCCTTTATCCTCTGCAACGGAGGTTAACGCGTTCGTTCGTTAAATCTACAGTAAACTTGTTTCAAGATTGGGCCCAGTGACCAGAAGGTCCTCGACAATGGCAGACAAAGCGTCACTGAATCCATGAAACCAGTCATACGACACACATAAGTGCATTCAGTATAGCACGTAGTGGACGGGCATTGAGCGAAGTTACAAAAGGTATTGTGTGTCGGGAACTCGGGACTGGTTTATCTCACATTCGTCGGAACAGGACTTGTTCCGCGCTGATAACGCTAACTGCGCCATGTGGTGTTTGTTCGACTGTAGTCAAGTACTAGATTGCTGATATTAGAAATTGTTTGATTTATCGGTCTTATTTTGTCTATTTGTAGCCTTATCTCGTCATCTTGAATTGATTCATAGGCCACTGAGTTGATATTACAGAAATTGATGCTACGTTGAATTACACTTGAAAATGATTTAAAGTTAGCTGAACAAAAATACAACGTACCTACTACTAAAACACAAGGCTTTTAAAAAACAAGTATTTTTAAGGTCTCTCTCTCGAATAGTTTATTTCGGAATCCTCATTTATTAAACATAACTAAGCTTAAGATCGGTATATTCACTAACATTACTTGCAAGAATTATATATGCGTGAACCTATCTAGCATTACTTGCAATAGTTATGTCTCTGTGATATTTGTACAAATTGTATGTATCGAATGCGAGGATGCACCAAGTTAGTTCTAATTATGAGTATCATCAATTCCTTATCGTGTCATCTGATCGGGGGCTATCCTTGGTTTACGCCATGAGTACTCACAATAACATATTTCGCTTTATCTTGGGCTACTGGTATTACCCAAAACGAATGATAAGACATCTTTACAGATAATGTCAATGAGTTAACATTGAACCGTAAACATCAGTTGTCGTGAGTTTAGTATAACTGGTGACTTAGTGAAATATTGTCAAATAATGCGTTTAAAAAAAATATCTCGTGTTCATCAAGAGTTCATTGATATTATTCATTCAGTGGCTGATATTCTCAATCTTAAGGATATTGAATATGATATTGCATTTGGGAATGAGGATATTGATTGTTTTGCCGGAGGTTTACGTAAAGTTAAACTTAAAGGAACGAGGCGAGGAATAAAAATAAAGACATGTCTGTTTGTTAAATGGCACCCGAATCCCGAAGATAGGACGTGTTTTAGAGAATATTACCGAAGAGAGTTTCTATTTCATACATCAATTGTTCCTGAGTTGCTTAAAATCCAAAGGAGCATGAAGATAGAAGGATTGAAAATGAAATTTCCGAACGTTGTTTTAGCTAATATCGATCATGATAAGGAGACAATAGTTATCCAAGCGATTGAGAAACTGAATTTTCTCAACAGATTTGAAAAATTGGATATCGCTCATGCCTCTCTAGCAGTAAAGAATATTGCGAAATTGCATGGTCTGTCTTTTGTGTTAAAAACACGTTATCCTGATAAATTTAAAGAGATCATTGAATCATGCAGTCGAGATGTAGTATATAGTGATATTAAAAACGTATCTCCAATACTGGTGCGTTATTTTAACACTTCTGTAGATATTGTTTTAGACCCAACGTACAAGAAAAAATTACAAGAATTTGAGTCAAATGTTTTAAAAGTACTAAATAAATGCACTTTACCGGACAAAGATTACAGCACAATTTGTCATTCGGATTGCTGGACTAATAACATGGTGTTTAAATATCAGGTAGGTTTTTATTTACATGATCCAAGTTAATAATTTGATATTAATACCTACAATACTCATAAATTATACCATTTTCAGGGTACAAAGCCAGTAGAAGTCGTTTTTGTTGACTATCAACAAGCTCGGTATGCATCTCCAGTGACAGATCTTGCATATTTCTTGTACATGTCTACCGACCGAGAGTTTCTAACAAAATACTACGATAGTCTTCTTACCTTATATTATGGGACATTAACAGCTGTTCTTCATTGTTGCCATTTAAACGTCGAAGACATTTATCCGAAGAGCATATTCAAAAAACATTTGAAGGAATATTCGGTGTTAGGTTTGATAGAAGCTTTAATATCCATGAAAATAATTACAGCAGTAGCTGAAGAAGCCGCTGAAATGACTGATATGAAATATCACTTTTCTGAAGGGCTTTGTGAGTATGTCTCACATAACCAAACATTATACATGGAAAGAGTAAATGGAGTGGTGAATGACTTCTTTGAAAGAGATTATTCTCTAGTGGACATTTTAAATAAATGAATTTTTAATTAAAAATACAGTATGTTTAAGCAATGCATGAAAATGTTATGTTTCAAGAACTTAAAAAATATTTTGTAACATCTACAATCACGGGTAATATATGTATTAAACATTTAATGAACAAATATATTTTTACAATCTAAAGCACCTTTACATAACCTACTTTCTGTTTTTTTGTAAGCTTCTAATAAATAAAAATGCAACGATAGCAGTAAGATTTATGTAAAAATATTTATGTGTGAAACTACTTGGTAACTTTTGAAGTCAGAAATAAAATTTATTGTTCTATGTAATAAATCCACTTTATATTTTAGGACAATAAAGATTCGCTTGTTGAATCCGGTACATAGTCCACACAGATAGCTCAGTAATTAAATTAGGACGTAAGTTCCAGCTGTGACTAAGTGTCTTGCAAAGGTATTAATTACATCGCTGCAGTTAATTATCCCTGACAAAGGTTTACTCTGAATCTGAAATGAGGCGAATGAGCATCTTTGTTGAGAGGAAAATAATAGCCGGAAGAGCAGAGGGATATACTTAGCAATCTGTGTCAGTGTGTTACTTTGATGTAGAATGTATTTACTTAATTTTTACATTGAATAATTTCTTCTTTGTCAAAAATTGTTTAAAATACTTTTACTTAATACTTTCTTTAAAATAGTGCACTAAAATTAAACCCATTAAATTATATATGTATAGTGTATCCGATTTTTTTTTCTTGTAATACAAATGTGATGTCCATATTGATTTAGGCTTTAGTTTTAGAATAAATCAGTATAGTAAGTAAATATGCGGCACCATCTAACTATCACTGACAGATCAAGGGATTTCGATGTGCCATCGAACTCTATATTTATTGACGTTATATTAGCGTGTGCGTATATAGTGACAATATATTAGCTAATATTTCTGTTGCAAAATACTTTCAAACTCAAATTTATCTAAATCTAAATATATAACTCAGAGGTAACTGACTGACTGACATAGTGATCTATCAACGCATAGCTCAAACCACTGGACGGATCGGGCTGAAATTTCCATGCAGGTACATGTTCTGACGGAGGCATCCGCTAAGAAAGGATTTTGATCAATTCTACCCCCAAGTGGATAAAGTATGGGATGAAAGTTTGTATGAAATTTTGTCCATTTTAAACCGATCGGGCTGAGACTGCATGCTAAAGCTACTATGACGTAGGCATCCCCTAAGAAAGGATTTCGATAAATGTCACCCCTAAGGGGATAAAGTAGGGGATGATGGAGGATGTAAATGTATTAGTTTGAACCTATCAGTACCTATCTAAGTATTTATAAATCTAAGGTGACTGACTGACTGACATAGTGATCTATCAATGCACAGCCCAAGCCACTGAACGGATCGGGCTGAAATTTGACATGCAGGTAGATGTTATGACGTAGGGATCCGCTAAGAAACATACATATACATTTATGAGCATGATATCCCGCTCGAATTTAAACGATTATAGTTTCCCCTAAAAGTCTGCTTTGCCATGATAATAAACAAGTCTAAGGGGCAAACTCTCAAATTTGCGGGTATTGACTTGAGAGAACATTGCTTCTCTCATGGACAGTTTTATTTTGCCTGCTTACGAGGTAGCTCACCCAATAGCTTGATAGTTTTAGCGCCTAATGACAGATTAGTGAAGAATATTGTGTACAAAGAAGTTTTGTTAGGCCCTAATTTTTTATACATGCTGAAGAAATGAAAAACCGCAAAAACTATACCTAATTAATAATAATACTTCTTAACGCGAGCGAAGCCGCGGGCAAAAGCTAGTATATTATGTATTAACGTAACATATGTGATGATTTCGATGAAAATGACATTTTTATTTTATCAATGATTTTTTATTCGTCTGTACTTACCCATTAAAAACAGGAATGGGATCAGACCGGAATGGTTAAAGTACATGGGATCAGACCGGAAAAAA